>OY744525.1:83379164-83409164 GCA_963556195.1 Sepiola atlantica | reverse complement strand
TCAAATTTCACAAGAATCAAAAGAAACTGATAATTAGAGAGTATCTATGAATTGATTTCTTATACCTATCGTTCAAATTTCACAAAAATCAAAAGAAACTAATAATTAGAAAGTATCTAGGAATTGATTTCTAATACTTATGGTTCAAATTTCACTACAATCAAAAGAAACTGATAATTAGAAAGTATCTATGAATTGATTTCTAATACCTATCGTTCAAATTTCACAAAAATCAAAAGAAACTGATAATTAGAAAGTATCTATGAATTGATTAATAATACCTATCGTTCAAATTTCACAAAAATCAAAAGAAACTGATAATTAGAAAGTATCTATGAATTGATTTATAATACCTATTGTTCAAATTTCACAAAAATCAAAAGAAACTGATAATTAGAAAGTATCTATGAATTGTTTTCTAATACCTATTGTTCAAATTTCACAAAAATCAAAAGAAACTTGGATATTAGAAAGTATCTATGAATTGATTTCTAATACCTATTGTTCAAATTTCACAAAAATCAAAAGAAACTGATAATTAGAGAGTATCTATGAATTGATTTTTAATGCCTATTGTTCAAATTTCACAAAAATCAAAAGAAACTGATAATTAGAGAGTATCTATGAATTGATTTCTAATACTTATTGTTAAAATTTCACAAAAATCAAAAGAAACTGATAATTAGAGAGTATCTATGAATTGATTTCTTATACCTATTGTTCAAATTTCACAAAAAACGCAGGTACCTAAATTTTAACGAAGAACTTCCACTCTTTTTTTTATCCTTTTTGCATAAAACTAAATAAAACTAAATAGAGCCCACATTTAGCCCACTTACGCCTAGCAGTTGTGTTTATAAATAAATACTAATGAGTAAATTATTTTAGGAATTAATCCCGTACATACAGATATATGAACATATGAACCATACTTAACTTCATATATAAAATTCTAGACATGTTTTAATATACACTTTAACATAAATATATAGCTTATTATTGTTTTCCGATGTTCTGCATATAATCTATTTCCCAAACCTCAGAAAAGCAAGTTTAGAGTTCACTTCAAATATATGTGAGTGTGTGTTTTTAAAATCGGTTAGTATGGTGGGTAACAAACATGAGATGACGACATAAATTCTATACCAATGCGTTTGGTCAATCTCACGGCTTATCTAGACAGACGGATTTATTGATGTGAAATACGACATGCTAACTTTCGTGTATATATATATAAATATATATAAAAGGAAATTGTAGTTTGCTTGAAGAGGCAAGAGCAAGGTGGAAAAGATGAAAAAGAATGAGAAGAGCAAATAAGAATGGAATCTCAAATCAATTTATTAATATTTCACGTAAAACAGATTAAATACCAGAACAGTTAATAAAGTAGTTACCGTAAGGCAATTAAAAGTTCCGGGATATATTTCACATTGCTCCTGCCTCGGATTTCCAACTTACACTTATATATATATATATATATATATATATATATATATATATATATATATATATATACATACATACATTTATGCGCATATATATATATGCATATATATATGCATATATATATATATGTAGAAGGATGAAAAGGAATTAGAAAAGCAAAAGCCAAATCGTATTTCTATTCTGTTGCTTAGAGCAAGGTATATTCCGCAAAAAGGAAATTCATTCATGGTAATTTTTTCCTTAAGCCAGGCTTTTACAACGTCCAAAATCTTATCATCAGAGGAAATCGCTGGGATAGAAAAGTTGGCAAAGGCCAAGATTTAAAATTTGAAAAAGTAAAATAAAAATTGTAGGGAAAAACACAAGGCAAAACTCTGCCTGAATGCAAGCAAATATCCGATTGCAAAAAAGTCCGGTGTCAAAAGGTCCAGCGGAGAAAGTGAAATGTAGATAGGTAGATCGTTAAAAGGCATGAGAAGTGACAAGAGAGGATTCAAAGTTAAATTCCAAAAACCACATCTTCAGGTGCGGCGAAGAGGTTTGTACTTGATGAGAGAATTAGGGGTTAATTTTGGCACTTACAGGGTGGGTTGTATAGGGACGACGCCTTGTTTGTGTCTGGGGAGAGATCGAGACAATATAACAACACTATCAAAAACTTTCATAACTTCTTCAAAAACTTTGGTTTGACCATTACAGTGGAACCTGAGAAAAGAATATCCAACTTTCTGGACTTTACATTAGATCTTAACTCAGGAAGCTTCAGCCCATACCATAAACCTAACTTAACCCTCTTCTACGTACATAGCCTATCTAACCACCCTAAATCCATCATAAACTCAATAGTACCTTCAGTATCTAACAGAATCTCTAAGCTATCTGCGAATAAATCTATCTTCGATCAAAATTCTAGCTTCTACAATAATGCTTTGCTAAACTCAGGCTACAATCACAAAATTGAAAATGATTGCAATCCCATTACTCAAGTTAACAAACCCTCTGGCATTATTACGCACAACATGACGATACACAGAAGTAAAAAGTTTAACGCATCTGCACCCAAGAAAATCAAAAAACACGCAAATAAGCCCATAGGAATTAACAATATTTATAATCGGGCAGACCCACAGACGCACAGACAAAGAAAAAAACTTAGAAGAAAGAACAACATTTGGTTCAATCCGCCTTTCAGCGGTAATGTCAAAACCAATATACCTAAGGAATTTTTCCAATTTTTAGACAGATCTTTTAAGCACCCCCACAGATATAGCACTATTCTTAACAAAAATTCTATTAAGATATCTTATTCTACAATGCCTAATATTGAACAAACTATCATAACCTCTAACAATAGGAAAATCAAACATATCCAACAACAACCACCCACAGCACCCCTCACCACTTGTAACTGCCGTAAACCCAGAGATTGTCCCTTAAACAACGATTGTGTACAGAAGGACGTAATATACGCCTGTACTGTGAACCAATTCCCCCGTTCTACCACTATTGTGAGCAATCACAGTTCCCACACTCCACCCGGATTCCACATCTCTCCACAACCCCAATCCGTTTCTCCTCAAGACCCCCACATATATAGCCATACTTCTAACCAAGCACCCCCGATATTAGATAGTGTCCATGGGCTAACTGACATTTCCCCCATATCCGCTCCGCCCTACAACTTCAACCAATCTCCCTCGCATAACCTGAATCTCCAAACCCAAATCTCATCTAATACCACTAGCAATTTTAATGCAACTATAGCACCACCCTTCAAGATACACACATACATTGGGGCGTCCGCTTTCCCGATTAAGACCCGGATCTCAAACCATATCTACTCCTTTAAAATAGCAACGATAATAGCACTTGCACTTCACTCTCCAATTTAATTAGAAACCTCAATCTTAAAAATACTCCCTATTCACTTCACTGGTCAATACTTAAAAAGTCCAAATCATATACCCCAGGTTCACCCCATTGCCAACTTTGTACATTGGAAACCTTTATGATAGCTACTGCTACTAAATCTAAAAATATTATTAATTCTAAGAATGAACTTATCTCCAGTTTCAGACATAAACGTACATTTAAGTATAGCAACCATAGTAATCCCCCAGACACCCCTCCCTCATTTGATTAACTACCCTCCCTACATCTCGGATTTACCCTCCCTACATCTCGGATTTTTTCTCCGATAGTTCTAATTCCTTTTGTTCTATAATTCTGCATATATCTCCTTCATTCCTTTAGCTTTTCTCTTAACTTAAAAATGTACCCATAACTTCCGTTAGCTTTACAATCCCATTAGCTTTAGTACCTTTCTCCCACTACCCCCTAAATCATTGTACTTAACCTCTTTAATCGTATAACCTTTATATGATTTCTATTACTTTTTCCTTTAACTTCCTTTAATACACTCGTCCGCTTCCCATCAACCCATCCAACCTTCTAATCTTCCCTTTCAACCTGATAATTAACCCACCATATTTGCATTAGACCATAGCCCTCTTATTTACTTGATGATTCGCCTTATCTACTTTTAATCCCCTTTGCACACTTCGATATCTAACTGCTTACCGTTTTCTCCGTGCATTCTAATTACTGTTTTTTCCCCTCTGTTAAACTTCTAAATAATTTTTCTCACTCTTTTAACAACCTCGATTATTCCTCCCTCGTTCACCTCGCCCCTCGCTCACTTCTCTCGGACCCTGCTCAATCCCGACCCCCGCCCTCATTCTACATCTTCTAACCCCCATAATATTTACTCTTAACTGCCATCTCCATTCTCACTCTGGTTTAAATTATTGTCACTATTTTAACCAAAGTATGTCTCAAGTTCTCTCTGCCATCATTAACCTATTTAATAATTTTCTTAATTAACTTCCATATATCTTATTCTGAATATTTTTTTATTCAAAGTTTAATTTTCCTACATCCAAAAAGCACTAGCGTCCCGTAACAACATATTTTATTTATACCCAAATCTTTAACCACTTTGGGGATTTCCATTCCGAGTATTAACTCGAGGTCAAATTACCTTTTCCTTATTCTAATACTCACTCCCGGATTCCAATTTTATCGACTATTCCCTCATTTATATATTTCTTTATCGGTCAATCCATAATTTTCCTTGCGAGCCTTAGACTAATTTTATTATTATTTTTTATTTTTTTCATTTAATTATTTTTATTTCTATTTTTATTTTTTATTTTTACTATTTATTTTTTTGTTTCTACCCTTCAAATATATTTTGCCTCATTGTTTATAAGTAAGGTCATCTGATTAAACACCTAACACCATACCCCTGTTCATATCCCCCCGACACATTCTGGTATTTTAATTCTCCCTCCCCGCACTTATTGACCTACCCCCACACCCTTCTATCCCATTTCTAGTTGAACACTAACGTCCACTTTCAACTTTAAGCGACCAACCCCTCACATTCACGCTCTTAGTTTTAAATCGCACTTATTCATCGCACCCGCACCCTTCTCCTCTTTCACACCCCCTACACTTTCCTTTCCTGCCTACTGGTCGCATATGAGTGTTTGCCATTCTTCAGACTAGTCTTGTTTTTCAACGGGACAGCCTTTAAATATTAATTCGCTGTCTTTTTGCCAATTTAAACCTATTCCATGATTTTCAGCCCAGGAAGTCTTTTAAAATGGCGAATACTTTCCACCTCACGTTTTACTGAGACTTGTTGCATCTACGAACGTACCTTTTATCGGACCTTTTACCCTCTGGATTCTATCTATCTGCGCCGTACCTGAAGATGTGGTTTTTGGAATTTAACTTTGAATCCTCTCTTGTCACTTCTCGTTAAAAACAACCTACCTATCTACATTTAACCTTCTCCGCTGGACTTTTTGACACCGGACTTTTTTGCAATCGGACATTTGCTTGCATTCGGACAGAGTTTTGCCTTGTGTTTTTCCCTACAATTTTTATTTTACTTTTTCAAATTTTAAATCTTGGCCTTTGCCAACTTTTCTATCCCAGCGATTTCCTCTGATGATAAGATTTTGATCTTTGAAAAGTCTGGCTTAAGGAAAAATTTACCTTGAATCAATTTCCTTTTTGCAAAATATACCTTGCTCTGAGCAACAGAATAGAAATACGATTTGACTTTAGCTTTTCTAATTCCCTTTCATCCTTCTACATCTCTATCTGCTCTATCCTGGATATTCACAATAGGTTTTACCTTTCCTAAAAGTTCGCTTTTAGTTCACCACTTTATGCATATATATATATATATATATATATATATATATATATATATATATATATATATGCATATATGTATATATATGCATATATGTATATATATGCATATATATGCATATATGTATATATATGCATATATATGCATATATATATATATATATATATGCATATATATATGCATATATGTATATATATGCATATATGTATATATATGCATATATATGTATATGTATGCGCATATATATGCATATGCATATATGTATATATATATGCATATATATATGCGCATATATATGCATATATATATATACGCATATATATTTGTATATGTATATATATATGCATATACGCATATATATTTGTATATGTATATATATATGCATATACGTATATATATGTATATATATGCATGTATGTGTATATATGTATATATATGCATATATGTATGTATATGTATATATATGCATATATGTATATATATGTATATATATGCATATATGTATATATATGCATATATGTATATATATGCATAGATGTATATATATATGCATATATGTATATATATATATGCCTATATGTATATATATGCATATATATGCATATATGTATATATATATGTATATATATGCATATATGTATATATATGCATATATGTATATATATGCATATATGTATATATATGCATATATATGCATATATGTATATATATGCATATATATGCATATATGTATATATATGCATATATGTATATATATGCATATATATGCATATATGTATATATATGCATATAAATGCATATATGTATATATATGCATATATATGCATATATGTATATATATGCATATATGTATATATATGCATATATATGCATATATGTATATATGTATATATATGCATATATATATGCATATATGTATATATATGTATATGTATGTATATATGCATATATGTATATATATGTATATATATGTATGTATATATGCATATACATATATGCATATATATACATATATATGCATATATATACATATATATACATATATATACATATATACATATGTATGCATATATGCATATATATGTATATATATATATGCATATACATATATGCATATATATATACATATATGCATATATATATACATATATGCATATATATATACATATATGTATATATATGCATATATGTATATATATATGCATATATATATATATACTATTTTAATTATTTAAGATCACAGAGAAAGAGGATCAAAAGCTCAATATTGATTAGAATACTAGAGTTCAAATATAACAAGGGAATAGAGTCTAAGTTTTTCGTTTAAACATTTTAATATTTCCAAACAATTGTTTTAATCGTACTTAATCGTACACTTTCTTGTTTACCAGAAGAAAAAGTATATGTTCACTCGGTCTTATCGAGCGGCGGGGGGGGGGGGGGGAGGGCGTCGGTACATCTAAAAAAAACGAAATTAAAAATATTTTTAAAGTGAATATTTACGAAAATTTTATTTTCATTTTTCAAAGACGATTCCTTTTTAAAATCAAAACAGACAGTTTCGATCAACGTTTATCGCTTATCTAATTATGTCAACGTCAAACACCGTCAAAATCATCCAAGGAAAAGTAACAAACTTATTTAATTGCCAAGAAAGAAACATAGATCATCGTATCATTTGCTTATCTCTCAGTATTTATATCTTTTATTAGTGTAGCAACTCTCTCTCTCTCTCTCTCTCTATATATATATATATATATATATATATATATATATAGTATACATTTTTGCTTATCTACATACGTATGCGTTTCATCCTTCCGGAATCGTCAGTGTAGAGATAATTATTCAAGTCGGTGTGTGTATAATATATATATATATATATATATATATATATATATATATATATATATCGAGAGAGAGAGATTTGTAAGTACAAAATGTTTAAAACAACTTTTATAATATTAGCGAAGTAGCGATAATTGATGTTTCTTAAAATTGAACAAAAATGTTAAGATTGAAAACAAAACTTTTTGCTAAAATAATTGCAATATCGTTTTAAGACTAGATATTAATGAACGGGGGAGAAAATGGTGTTATTGCTACGGATACGCTTTCGGTCGACTCTTTTTAAAGGTAAGCGTCGACTAAATGATGGGTGTGAAAATACGAATGAAACCTTAGTAAAAAAAAATAGTCGACCGAAAAACAACTCGGTAGTAATAACACCTTTTTTCTCCTTCGTTCATTAATTTTTTTCCTTTAACCATGTTGCTAAAGTAAATACGTTTTGTTTTCAATGTGAAGTAACAGATTTCTGATCCCCTCTACTCGTGTTATCAGAGTGTAGTATCTGTTCCGATGGATACTGCACCCCATAGACTGGTATTGTCTTGGCCTTCGGGGCTTGATTTACGCCAGTCTATGGGTCTGTCCTGTGAAGTTTTAGGAGGTCCACCCTCCCAGGCTTCGCCTTCCGTCTTTGGGGAGGAGTAAGTTTATTGCTTACTGCCTGAGGCGCCCCTACCGGGGAATGCCGACGAGGCTGCCCAGGCAATTTTTAATGGCCAGAGTGCTCACCTCTCGGGCGCTGGCTTTTCAAACCCCACTTTCCCGACCCGACTTTGGGTCACATCTTACTTGTGGGTGTTAGATAAAAACTGGCCTTGTGCCTAACTCCTGGAGAGGAGTAAAGCAATACTCGTGTTTCGTATTTTTTGTTTTGCTAATAAAGGGCTACTTTGCCAATATTATTAATAAATACACATATACATATATATATATATATACATATATATATATATTATTGCCTGTATGTGTTTGGCCGCATAAAGTTTAAGGGTTGATGAAAAAGTCAAACTAATAACAGATTTGTATCTGATGTCTTTATCGATGTCAAAAATGTTTGAACGTTTTTAAAACTCATTGTTCAAAAATAAAATTCGTACAAAAATATTAGACGCATATGTTCTGGCATTTTTAGCCTTCCCTTTCTATTTTTATATTTTCGATTACTTATAATTACTTATAATAAACGAAGTACACAGCCCAAAAAGCAAAGTTGTAATGTATCTCCTTTTAAATCTCATCCTTAACTGTATAACAATGTATATTCCGAAACTACACAGGAAAGTGCACTTGGATATGCATATTTCATTTTGATCATAAGAAGTTTCGAAATGTTTTAGATGAGGGTTGATAATTTGTAGAATTTGGTATATTCGGGCTACTGTTCTCATCTTGGGTGTTTTTATCACAACGTTTCGCCCGATGTAACCTCCGACCTTCTTCAGACGTCCAGATTCCCGAGTTCGACAAAGTACACCTGAAGAAGGCCGGAGGTTACATCGGCCGAAACGTTGTGATAAAAACACCCAAGATGAGAACAGTAGTTTGAATATACCAAATTCTACGAATGATCATATGAAGTACAACATTATCGTGGGGCCTACGTACGCGCCTTACAAGGTAAATACGACGTTTTACTTTGATAACTAGAAAATTACAGGAATTAAAAACAATAAGAATAGAAAACTTGATAATGTGTTGAAGGATTTTAGCTAGAGTTCATAGGGGTCTTTATTGATTCCCGAGAAACGACCTAAGGATATTACAAACTATAAATTTCACATAATATATTTCAATTTATGTTACACTATTTACAACCCTTCGCACGCAATCATTACTTAGTACATCCCTCGGTCTCACGTTCAAAATTGTATATTATAGAGTGTAATCATAAAAAGGTAATATGATGTTATGACATATGTTCCTCATTTAATAACGAGCACCGCTGGGTCTTCCGGTTAGTGATCTAATGACAACACATTCGTAAACTTCCCATTGTCTCTTTTTGATTGAAATATTCTGTAATACAGTAGTTTGTGTGTAATTTATTTATTGCTCTTGATGTCCAACATTATTATATGTTTAAGAATTAATTAACTATATTGAATTATCAATACATCAACATGTATGCAAATAAATATAACTTATTAGTAAAACCTCTGTGTGTTTGATTGCTCTGTAATTTCACGTGTGACGACATTCGTAAAATTCACATCGTTGGAGTTTTTATTGGCAACTGCAAAACGATATCTGGTATGTTATAGCTTTTTCTTCATAGTGTAAACAGATTTTAGTTATATTTGTCAGCTTGAGGTATGATTAATTTTAATTATTATTTATAACTAGCGGAACCCGTCGCCCGGCGTTGCACGGGAGCCCGTACTACCTATTGCATGACGTCGAATAAAAAAAGGAAACGGCCTATTGTTTTGATCCCTGGACTGGTTTCATTATACTGATAACAGCTATCATAACATTTCGGCCGTTTTGTTCTCTGGTATTTTTCAATTGCTGTCTGTCGAACTCATGAATCGTCATGAAATTTGTAACCCAATTCTTAGTATGCTCCCCAGGCTTTGTTTCATTCTTTCACTTGTTAAATTGTCTTTCTGTTTATCATTTGACTAAGAACCTGCAGATAAGTGATAACGTCCAAGTCATCTCAGCCATGTTTTTCTGGCGGTTGAGAACAAAACTTAGATATTATTATTAATAATAAATGTTATTTATGTTTTATTGATTACATTGAATCGAGAATAAATGATCGTAGTATCTACGAGTAAATACAAGACATCAGTAAAATTATCATGTTCAGATTTTACGATTGACATATGTAAAATACACACTTTTCTGTGTAATAACATAATGGCGCTTGTTGATTAGCAACCTTTGTTGTTTGCGGTTTACAATTCAATAATTTCGCTGAACTATTAATTTATTTTTTACTTCACTCACAAGGCATATTGCCACTGAAACGTAAGAGGCTACTGTGATAGGGGCAGATCAAATATGATTTTCCTTATTTCTTTACAGTGCGCATGAATTGGTCTTGGCATCATATTAGTCTTCACACCACCCGCCTACCGGGGGAAAAGGGAAACACCCCGAAATGCGTTTGTTTGATACCGTCGTCAAAACACAAGAACCTAAATTAGACTAGCTTATTTGCCACGTGTCACTATCAACTTCATGTTATCTTACGTCAATTACCTTGAACACGTTAACCTAATGTCTTGTGTAAATTTTCTATTTCTACGTAATACTAATTTCTAGTGGAAATGTCCTCTTTCTACATAATTGACACTGTACGCAAACTATTTTACTACAACATGCCATTGTGTAACGAGCGCAGAACTCTTACTATGTAGCTGTCACGTAATGCCATTCGGGGTTTGAAGTTGATTCATGCCATAAAATTATCAATACCCCATCGTACATGAAACTAAATATAAAACGACATTAATGAATCTATGGATTCGGGATGCTTTATATCAGCGATACGATATGTCATATATAATGACCTAATAGCTCCGAGTTCTGGGGTGTCAACTAGTTCTTTTTGAATTCTTACGTTCTTGTAACCGATTTCAGGTTTTACGACCTAATATAAATAACGAGTGATTGCTGTAGCGCAGTTTTCACGCGGAACTTGCCACCGAAAGTGCCCATTCATTCGTATAGGTGCCAAAATCGTTTTGTAAACTTTGAACGGTTCTGCATTTGGAGAGAGAGTTTGCCGGTAATTCTCTGTCCAAATCCGAGTCTGATTCAATCAGATGTTCAAACGACGAATTCTCTTTTTGTTTCTTTTTCCGCGTGTCTAATGGAATCGAACGGAAGTGGAATTATATTAAAAGAGTTACGATGGAATAGGAACGAAAATAAAGCGAAGATGAAATAAGAGAGATGAATGCATTAGCGATGCGTAAACAAGAACCTCGCAGGGTTGATGGGAAGTGGGAAGACAAATACTAGAAAGAGTTCTTTAGTTACTCCTTTCGTTCGTTCTTTCATTCGTTTCTGCATTTTTTACTGTTTTATTTGATTAATTACTCGTTTCTTTTCTTCTTTCTTTTTTTAAATTTATTACTACCTTTTTTCTTTAGTTACTCCTTTCTTTCGTTCTTAATTACATTCGTGTCTTTAGTTCCTACTACATTTCTTTCATTAGTTACTCCTTTTGTTTCTTTCCTTCTTTTTCTTTATTTCTTACTACCTTTCTTTCATTAGTTACTCCTTTCGTTTTTTCCTTCTTTTTCCTTTAGTTCCTACTACATTTCTTTCATTAGTTACTCCTTTTGTTTCTTTCCTTCTTTTTTCTTTATTTCTTACTACCTTTCTTTCATTAGTTACTTCTTTCATTTCTTTCCTTCTTTTTTTGTTTATTTCTTACTACCTTTCTTTCATTAGTTACTTCTTTCGTTTCTTTCCTTTTTTTTGTTTATTTCTTACTACCTTTCTTTCATTAGTTACTTCTTTCGTTTCTTTCCTTCTTTTTTTTGTTTATTTCTTACTACCTTTCTTTCATTAGTTACTTCTTTCGTTTCTTTCCTTCTTTTTTTGTTTATTTCTTACTACCTTTCTTTCATTAGTTACTCCTTTCGTGTCTTTCCTTCTTTTTTCTTTATTTTCTACTACATTTCTTTATATACTAATTGTATATGTATTATTATTTCTTGTTAATTAAGTCATTACCAGTGATCAGTCAGTGATAAGAACACATAACTTTCCCTGGAGTCTGAGTGACAACAAGTCTCCGCAAATTTCCAATACTCTTCGCTTATTCCGAGCACCATGGCAACTTACTTTACATGTTCGCACTAACTAGTGAGTTTTCGTTGATGACGATAAATTGCCTTCCCTGGAATTTGAATGACAATAAGTCTCTGCAAGATTTCAGTAGTCTCCCTGCCCTTCCTGTTGAGTGGTGCTAACCAATCTTGGTCTTTTAATTCGTGAGACACTCCAGGGTCATTGTCTGTAATACAAAGCGAGGTTGGTATTACTGCATTTTCTTGTTTTGTGTTGTTTAAATTTGGTTGTGGGGTCAAATTATAGTATTCTGTTTATATATCTACTCAAATGCGTTTCATTTGGGTTCGCCTTAGTATGTTCCAGTTATACCTCAAGTTTTGTTACGAAGTCCTATTTTATTTTAACTTAACTGTGGTTTGCAAGTGTCGCCTGGCTATGTTTCGTTTCCAAACTTGAATATTTTTTCTTAACATTTAAGCTGATTACATCAGTTCTGTGGTTTGTATGGAGTCAATCCATTCTTTGATTCTAATTTCTAATTACCTTTACTCAGGTTTTAAGCTACTAATCCTAATGTTTCTACATTTGTTGGTATAACGATAGTTTTCATCTTACCTTCATTATTATTATTATTATTATTATTATTATTATTATTATTATTATTATTATTATTATTATTATTATCATCATCATCATTCATAAGCTGGACTAAAGAAGAACTCAGTCACCTGTACTCACTATGAGTTCTCACACAGGTCATCATCAGTGATAGCTCACTGATAATCACAAGTGGTGTTCCCTGAAGTCTGGGTGTCAGCAAGTCTCCCTAGATTTCCAGTACTCTTCACCTCTTACAATAACCATTGCAAATGGCTTTGTGTCATCCCAACAGCCACTTACCATTGATTTATCGCTGGTATCTCCGGGATTTGGGTGGCACTAATCCTCCCTAATGTATAAGTACTCTCTGCACTCTACCAGGTGAGGTTTGGTTAGTGTTCTCCCTCCTCTTTCTTTTTAACTCTACTTGAATCTTTCACGACTATTTTGTGTGGTATCAGCCGAGGCTGGTTCCATTTTGACGGGAGGGGGAGGGGAGTTTATGAAATGTTTTGCATTTTCTGTTCCTTGGTTTCATGCGGTGGTGTTTTTTGTTGCGTTTTTTTTAAATTCCTATTACAACTTCCGTGTGACTGGTTAGCATTCGTATTATTATTATTATTATTATTATTATTATTATTATTATTATTATTATTATTATTATTATTATTATTATTACTATCATTATTATTTACTCACTAGGAGTTATCACACTGGTCATCGTCAGTGATCGCCCACTGCCGACAACCTGTGGTATTCCCTGCAGTCTGAGTGACAACAAGTCTCCTCAGACTTCCAGTATGCTCCACCTCTTTTCGTTCATCACCGCTGATGACCTTGCGGTAATCGCAACAGCCACCTACCAACGATTTCCCGCTGATAAGGGGCATTGGTCCCCTCTGGGGCCCGAGTGGCAACAAGCCTCCCCAAGGTCCCAGAGCTGTCCGCGCTCTTCCAGTGGAGGTCTGGTTTGCGCTTTCCCTCCTCGACCCTCTGTCCATAATTTTCGTGTTGTCAGCCTATGCTTGCACCTCTCTCGTGCGGTTGTATTTTCCCCGGTTCTGTTGTCTTGTGCTTCCATGTGTTTGTTCTCCATTCGTTGCTTATGTGGGTTGGTTTCCGCATTCGAGGACATTTCTCAGGATTGTTTCTGTTTTGATCATTACTGTCCTTTGTATGGTCTCAGTTATCCCTTTGATTCCTATTTCTCCTAGTCTTTTCTCCATGTTTTTGGGGACTGCTCCTAGTGCTCCTATGATTATTGGTGTTATACTGACTTTCTTCATGTTCCATATTCCTTTCAATTCTCTGGCTAGTTCAGTATATTTGCTTCTTTTTTCCGTCTCTTTGATCTTCACTCTGTGGTCCGCTGGAACGGCAAAGTCTACGATTTTGCAGGATTTTTCTTCCTTATTGATTATTATCATATCCGGTCTCCTTGCTGTTATGGGTTTGTCTGTTTGTACATTCATATCCCATATGATTTTGTGTTTTTCGTTTTCTAGTACAGTTTCTGGTTTGTGTTTGTACCGTTTTTTTGCATATTCGAAATTCAGTTGTTTGCACATTTCCCGGTGTACTTCTTTCCCCACGCTGTCATGTCTGTTGTTGTTGTTATTATTATTATTATTATTATTATTATTATTATTATTATTATTATTATTATTATTATTATTATTATTATTATTATTTATGTATTTATTTACGTATTTACTCACTAGAAGTGTCCAGGAAGAGTCATTATCAGTAATTGCTTACTGCAAATTACAAATAGTGCTCAAGTGACAATAAGTGTTTTCAGTTTTCTTCGCCTGTTTCGATAAGCGTTCTAAATCATTTTGCTTTATCGCAACAGCCATTTACCATTGATGTTTCATTGATAATGACCGTTGACTTTCTCTGGGATTTGAGTTGCAATAAATCTTCCCAATATCTAGTACTTTTGGGGGTCTGGATAGCGCCCACCCCCCACACTTGTTACTCCATCCACGTTGACCCTTCATATTTTCTGTGGTACCAGCTTCATTTTGGGTAGGGGTGTCAGATTACGTGATACTGGGAGTGTCAGTTCGCTTGGATTCGTGTAATGTTCATTCTATAATTTTGTAAGTATATATTCTTCTATTTAGACATGAGCAAGTAAACCTTCAATTAGGATAATTGAACATTTAAGTAATTAAACTTACTAACTCAACTGCCACTTAATTGATTAATTTTTCATGAGTCATATTTTTAATATTGATGTTTAAAAATATTTATATGTTTATATATTTTGAAAATATACATTACAGCCAGGAGGAACCTGCATGTCTATAAAAAAATTAGAATCCGTTTTTATGCTCCTTGATCACAATAATAACGTCCTTTTCTACTCGTATGAAACAAGGTTGGATTTTGCTAAGGTTTAACGTGTTTTAGATGTGAAGGGGAGAGTGATTATATTAATACATTCTGATCATTGGGTGATTCATAAAAATACAGATGTACTGCATTTTTATTCATTATTGTTATAAAGCTCTATTTGATAGAATAGTGAGTCATTTGTGTGTGCATATTTTTATGTATGTATCGGCTAAGTTCCAGTTTTGTGAAGTTGTTTCTTTGTTTTATCTCTTTCTCTCCCCCCCTCTCTCTCTCTCTCTCTCTCTCTCTCTATATATATATATATATATATATATATATATATATTAGTATGAAAAGTTACACATGAAAGCGTTGATGAAATGGCAATAAAAAGAAGAATATTTTGAAAAAATATTTTGAAAACCTAGACAACGCATTTATTTATGTTTTTTTAAATATATTATTTATTTACTTTAAAAACTTGAGTACTTTCGGTGATATGCACCCTTGTCAAATGTATAAGCATATTTTTTCGTTTAATCTTTGTTGAGTGAGACAGTCAAGTTGAAATTCGTCTTGATGTTATCGACGATTAATGTTGATGTGTCGCTGTGTGTAGCACGCGGTTACGTGAATAAGGTAGAATGAAAAGTCACACATGGAAGCGTTGACGAAATGGCTATAATAAGGAGAATATTTAAAAAAAAAACTATTTTGAAAACCTAGACAACGCATTTATTTATGTTTTTTTAAATAAATTATTTATTTACTTCAGTGATATACACCCTTGTCAAAAGTATAAGCATATTTTTTCCTTTTCTTTTTTGGTTTAAAATCCTTCTTGATTGAGACATATTTATCGCAGTCAAATTGAAATATATATATTTTTATTTACTATTTAGCACTTTTTTATAAGCCCGGTTGAAATTCTGTGGATTTTTATCTTGTGGATGTCTACTTTACCTATCTATACACACACACATATATATATATATATATATATATATATATATATATATATATATATATATATATATATATATATATATATATAAGTCAGCGTGAACAAAGTCTGCTTTCTTGATTCGGTTCGATTCGAAATTTATATTTGAACGATCGTTTTCTTTTAGTTTTTTCGAATGTTATTTGTAACAAATATCAATTGTTTTAACAAAGGTTGAATTCATTAAAAGATAGGAAAATACATTCTGAATTATCGATGCACTTCTGCAGTGAATCCATATTAGGTATGATCGAAATATTTAGCAACCTTCTTTTCTAGCTGGCGGCATAATTTGTATCAGTGTTTTCGTTTTCGCTTAAATAGTGATATTCAACTAACCCGGCGTTCTACATATCCTTCGCTCCTCTATGTATGTATATGCCTAATATATTCTTCTTTTCTGTTTCAGGTAAGTATCCAATCCACTGAAATGTTGAAACCGTTCACTTATGAGGTTGGTCTTTTTAAATCTTATATTTATCAGATAGATTTGTATAAAGATCAAAGTAAGGTTCAAGGCTTTTGATTTAAATAACAATGAAGCTCAACTATGTAATACGTTGTCATTAAAATGGCAATATATATGAATATGAACAGATATTGTTTTCATGTCGTTTGTTCAAAATTATGTAACTACAAATCAGCCTAATCTGGATGTTGTACTTGTTTTATAGAGACATCGTTGATGATATGTGATCGTGATGATGAAAAAGTTACACGTGGTTGAACACCCCGCCTGTTTTTTTTTATATAAATTTATGTAAATTAGGGCAAGGTAAAAATAAATGATTCGCTGGTGTTGGGGATATGAATAGAAAGCACCAAATTGTTAAATAAAAGCGAAAACAGATCAAAAAGCCAGGTTGATAAAGTTTTAAAACGACTCTTGAATAATCAGTGATATGGCCTCTGTCGATTATTGACCTACTGTGTTCCTTTTTGTAAACAAAGATGACTCCACTCTATTGGATACTTTTGGCTAGATTTCATTTTTCACCATTCTCGCGTGTGCTTTCAGGGCGCCATCTTTTATTCGTCAACATGCGATTTCATTTGATGGAGATTATGTTAGCAAAATAACACAATACTGACAATTTCAAATCTTTTATTTACACTGACCAGGGGCATATTTTTATGCGAGCCGAAGTTCACAAACGGCCGTTTTTATTCGTACCAAACTCTTCTTCCTCTCTCAGGCCCCGGGTTGCTTCCGAGCGCCCTTTAAATACGTCCATATTATTCGACGGTTTACTTGGAAAGAGGTTGCTCGTGTTAGCCACCTCCCGATGTGAGGTAATTCACGGGAGTACATGTCTTTTTCTCTTATAAGCTAACTATCATCGCATTTGCGCCTTCACGTATAATTTCACGTACATACCTACAGACTAACAAAATGATGTTGGAAAAACGTAAGCTTAACGATTTTTTATAAACTGCCCGCACCATGCCCACAAGGTTACATCGTAAAATAAAAAGTACGCTGTCTTGTTTAGAATCAACTTGACGCCGACATGAAGTATCCAGTAGTTCATGTATAAACATTGCTTTAATGAAGAAATATATACATGTAGATTATCCACGCATGGACTAGCAGCCAATCAGAGCTCAGAAAATGTAATTGCCCATCTGATCATAATGAAACACTTAAGCCTTAATATTAACCAGCTTTCTCATGTATTCTTTAGTTTATTTGTTAGTAATTTAACTTCTCATACCAGTAAGCACTGACTACTAAATTCAAAAGTCTGTATTCAATTCCATGCCTATGTTAGACGTCACACCACATAAAAAATAAATCTATAAAAATACTTAGGAAAAATGGGTACGGACAATATAAAAACAAATTAATCAAATAAAGAAAACAATAATAATTTGACTTGGCTGGAATTATGGAATTTTGACGGATTATATTAGAACGTGCAATCATGATCTAAATTAGTACTTACTAATTTTCGAAATATTGAAAGATATTTCATACTTTCTTACTTAAAAATATTTTTTATGTTATTTAATTTAAATGTTTTTAAGATAAAGCAATACATACAGAATATATATATATATGTAAAATAGAAAGAGAGAGTGTGTGTTTAGACTTATTACAAGGTAATACATTTGGTATATGTCCGATCCAATAGTGCTCGACAATAAAGTAGGTATTGATAGAGCTGGTAAATATATGGATTGTTTAGTTTATAACGAGAAGACAAGGTTTCGGACATTGCGACTTCCTCATAATCAATTCACTTGTTCATATAGTAGAATAGTAAATAGGTTACACGGAGGTCGTAAATATAGAAATCTCGGCCTGCTAAACAATCTCTTTCTGTTCTTTCTCTCTCTTTCTCTCTTTCTGTTTATATATATATATATATATATATATATATATATATATATATATATATATATATATATAGATAGATAGATAGATATAGATATATATAGTAAGTTATTAAAATATATTTATGGCAATTAAGCTAGACGGAAGCTTCCGCATTTCATCTCTGTAGGGAATCGTCAGGCTAATATATATATAATTAAGGCGACCGTTTGTTAAAGTTAGCACTAAATACTATTAAAGCCGACAAAGGAAACTTTGATCCTCACTAGCCCATTTGTGGTGTTGTATTATCATATTTCGAAAAATACTTATTCCGGCTAAGAACGCTGTAAAACTGGGGATGTTTCCCGTCTATGGCCTAAAACCGCTAGCTGTTTACGCACTAAATAAATATAAATTTCTACATGTCTCTATCGAGATAGGTAGATAGAGATATTTAAATATATCTATTTACACATGTTTTCTTAAACCGTGAACATTTGTCATAAACATATTTACATTACGAATACAAATGATGAAAAATTCCATTTAGCTTTGCAGTTTTCATAATAGTTTGGATTTATTTTATGACAAAAAATTAATAGAACAGAGTGACAGATAGATAAGTTCCGAAAATCAATTTAAGAACCAGCAGCTATTGACAAGCTTAGTAAACAGTGATTTCTACATGGTTCTATATATGTACAGATAGAGAGATAGATTTTTTACGAAAGTTTTCTTCAAGTGTATACATATTTAAAATCATTGTATTTGTTTCCTCATAAAATAAGGAAAGTGGAATATACGTAGAAAGATAGCAAGATCAATAGAGTTTTAATATACTAGTCGTGCTCATACATAGTTAGGGGTGATAAAAAATGGGTTTATACCTTGCCCAATTATATTATAGAAAATGACTACGGTCATTTCTATTTTCAAACTGGTCATACACACGTGATGGTTAAAAGCCTTCAGGAATCGCAACATTATACTCAAGATGAACACGCTGTTAAAACGAAAGTTGGCAAAGTCAATATTTGAAACGGGTTATCGATCTGTAACAGTTGCTTCGGCAGCAACACGAAGAAAATTCGCGTTCAATTAATATAATACAGTCCAAACGTACATATAATTATTCATTCAATATATATGCAAATAGCTGCACATAAATTAAGCCATATATATATATATGTGTGTGTGTGTGTATTAACTAGTCCAATTGTCCCAGTGTATGTTATCTGATAGAACTGTTCGTCTATACACATATGCAATTATATAGATAACTACGCATTGATATATAAATATATATACACACACACACACACACACACACATATATATATATATATATATATATATATATATAGTGTGTGTGACATAATAAATATATATATAAATGTGACATATTTCCGACAATAAGCTATATATGTTTGTGGATTCATGTTTGCGTACGTAGTGCTGTTATTTAATGAAACTATTAGTCAACGTGGCTTGGGACATACACAATTCATGAAAAGTAAAATGTGACTCGTGCCGAATTCTAAACTGTGCTTACATAGAGAAACCGCTTTAAGCTAACGTCGGTATTTACACTCGCCCAACGGGTCTATGGTGAACCGAAAGTGAAATGTCAATATGAAATAAAAATCGATGTATTTAACGTATCATATTTGCTGACATGCATCGAATATCCACGGATTATTAATAATAATAATAATAATAATAATAGACAAACATTGATTATTCACAAAGTTAAATATTTAACCAGTTGATGTCGTTTTTTGTCTATTTTAAACAATAATTTTATATAATGTTTTGTTTAATCAGCTGCTTATAGTCATGTTTAAGTGTAAAATTGTCAAATACAACGAGGATATTCAAGACTTTGTTACCATAGATGTTTTATGAGTAGTAATTCTGTGGAGTGCATGGATTAAAAAATAGAAGAAAATTGTAAACATCTTAGCATAAGAACGTTTTAGTCACGGTGCTCAGAAAATGCAGTGATTGAAATATGTTTACATTTTTGTAGCCACATGAAATATGTTTTCTTTGCTTTTCATTTTATCAAAATCTGTTTTGAAAGTTAAGACTTTGAAAACACGTTGTCACTTATTGTATAAACGATACTTTAGTCGCCAAAGGATATATATATATATATATATATATATATATATATATATATATATATATATATATACAAAGTTTCGAGATCATTTGGGAACTTTCAAGCACAGGAATCATCCATCGGTGATCACCTGGTTAGTACAAATAGCTGTTCTGACAAGTATTCCGATGGGTAGTTTTCTGTTTTACACAATGCCAGGTCGAACTACCATCTCACTACTATTGGGGCGTTAGTTATTAATAATTCTCGACCTAGCCTGTGTAGACAAAAGATTTTGAAGCATCAGTTGGAGATCTTTAATGATTCAAATCTACAATAACGTTGAGAGATTTACGTTTTTTTTTCTCTCAATCGTTTTCTCAAACTTAAACAATTTTTCCCCTCATATCTCATTCGATTTTCTTAGTTTTAAATTTATCATTCTGACGTTTCCTTTTAGAGGGTCAGACGATTAGGCCTTAAGGAAAATTTGAACATTTTCTTTTTTTCTCCACCCGCTCGTTTCATTGATTAAAAATGTTTCCTCTGAAATTTGCTTAACGATTTTGTTGTACGAGAAATTTACTTACATATCTATCTATCTTTCTATCTATCTATCTATCTATCTATCTATCTATCTATCTATATATATATATATATATATATATATATATATATATATATGTGTGTGTGTATGTGTGTGTTTGTTTGTTCATACGGCTTAATCCTATGATACTATGGGGTTTATAAAATGCTGCTCAATAACAGGTAGAGCTATATTTTAGTATATTTATTTCATTAATGCAAATATTTTGGCTACATATGTGCATACATGTTTCAGCTACAACCTTATTCAAGGTGTAGCATCATTAGACTACTGACAGAGAAGTGTTTGAAAAAGCGAATCTGTTTTTTTTTTCAGAATTTTCTGTCAGTGGCCTAATGATGGTATACCTTTAATGAGCTCGTAGCTGTAACATGTATGCGCATATGTTGCTAAAATATTTGTATAAATAAAAATATATACTAATATATATGTCTAAAACTCTTTTAGTGCACCCAAGACACCCACATTGCCGAATCGCTGACGGCGTGACATCCTTAGCCATAACTTATCAACGAAAAGCAATTTTCTCAACTATTATAACACTCTGCATGAGAAGCCACCGAGCACTATTTGAACCGGTTTTAAAAGCCGATACTTATCAGCTATCAGTCATTTAGAACTAATACCCACTCAAATTGTAGAAAACGAAATCGGTGCCAAGAAGTGTAGCTTAACTACTAAAAATAGAATATCCTGTGTGTCAATCCAGTGCTATTCACCCAATGGTTGAGCCCCGCCAAATATTTTAAATCCATTCTTCACCAGTATATCGCCATTTTCATCCTCTCTTTTTTTTAAAAAGAAACTTTTGTCACGTGACCCCCTTCCAAAGAAGAAAGCTAGAATTATTTGAAAAATAAGTTTTCGCACTGAAAAAGACGTATGCATATCTGCTGGCTGACGAAAATATTCTTAAAACAGACAATTCATATTTTTCCATTCATCCTTTCAATTTGAAACGCATATTTTTTTAAGGCTTTTCATATCTGTCTCGCCTTGAACTAATTCAAATGTAGTATTGCTTGTACCATTTTATCATATTTTAGTAATATATTAAAAAGATTATATATATATATAATGTGTGTATGTTCCTTCCAAATGCACAGCACATTTTTATTTGTTTTCGTGCATTGTGCTTAATATCTAGTACACTTTTCACTCTTTGGATACAATATTACACACACACACACACACACGCGCGCATATATATATATATATATATATATATATATATATATATATATAATAAAACTGGGCGATAAAAAGAAAAAAAAACGTTTATTGATATATTACTTGTTTAAACTACTATATGATTCAATAAATATTGTTATTTTCCCAATGTTTATTCTCATCGTTCATTTAATTGTATATATATATATATATATATATATATATATACATATATATATATATATATATATATATTACTGTGTTACGACGTCAAAATCGTTAAAAAGTATACATATATATGTATGCATACTATTTTGATAATTAGACATTAATAGTTAAATGCAAATTGATCCCATTGTCTTCTATATGGAATATATATATATATATACATATATATATATATATATATATATATATATATATATATATATATATATATATATATATATGGGAAAGGAAGGATGAAGGTAATCCGACGTAATGGGAAATGAAAAAGGAAAAACCAAAAAGGATGTTTTTTTATGTGTTCATCAACGTTTCGTCTTTATATAATAGATAAGAAATCTTACAAATAAAGACGAAACGTTGATCAACACATAAAAAGACATCCTTTTTGGTTTTTCCTTTTTCATTTCCCATATATATATATATATATATATATATATAAACTTTTTCACATACATACTAGACATTTGACCCTGTTTGCATTTCACGCATTGTACACATTAATGCATAGTAACTCTTTTCTACATTTTAATATATAAATTCTTCACTAGTAAGGAATCACCATGGACATACACTATTCAGTATTTCACTGACTTTTCATAAAATATTCGAACCACAGACTCTGCATGAAGGTTCCCTTCATGTTACATTTTTGCTCTCAATCTATAATTTATATCCACTCTATTTAGTTGTATGTCTTCTTCTAAATAAATTGAATAAGAATTAATTTCTTATTCTACAGGATTATATATCCCCCCTTCTCTCAGCTGAATCTTTATTTTTCTGTATTCCCCTATGAACAGATCCTCTTTCATCTGAAATTATAGAACAAGTTGAAACCGTCGTAACACACATATATATATATATATATATATATATATATATATATATATATATATATTAATTTTATTTGAACCTTAGTTAATGATTTTGCGTACTTTGTATATTAAGAATATGTATGTGTTTCAAGAGGACAAAAACGATTTCATGCCAATGAAGACTGAAATGTTCTCTCTTCATTAATATAGGTGTACATGACATTAAAATAATTAAAAAGCTCTATTATTGCACTATTGAGTTATAACGTGAACCTTAGGTTTTTAAGAATATATATATATATATATATATATATATATATATATATAAGTGATGAGAATAAAATTTGCGTAGAATACCATATGTATTAAGTTTTATATAATATAATTATTTTATTATTCCTTCCTTAATCCATGGCTTTTCAAACCAGAATTATTTTTGTCAGAGTAGATTAAACAGATAAGTTGGTCTTAGAGAAATTACCATGATATCAATATTTGAAAAGGTATAAAGTAAGATGGGAAAATGTAGAAGATATAGGAAAAATTCATCGTTAAGAGTACGTAAGATCCGATTCGAAGTATGTTAAAATCCGGTCCTGCTGTAGAATTGAGTTCTGGCAGCTAGAATTGTATAAAAATCCGATTGTCATATGTGGAGATAACAGAAATCTTATGGGAAGAAGGAATCCGTTAGCAGTATTAGAGAGGCGCCAACCATTAAATGACACAGGAAATCCGTCCTGACGTGACGGTATAGAAAAGCTTAAGAGTCTAGCGGTGTAGCAATAGCCATTTTTAGAAATCCTTCTTGCGCTTGCGAGAAAAAGTTTTTTTAGAGTTGTTCACTCCAGAGTAAATTGAAAAATGATGATTAAATTTAGAAAGAGCCAGCAGTGAAATAAAAAATAAATAAAAGTAGGAGAGGGGAGTCAAAAATTAATTTTGCAAGCAGGGGACGATATAGGCGACAGCGACATGAGAGGTAAGGTGCGGTTGTGAGTAGCGGGAACATGTAGAAGGGTAAAGAGGTTATGTTAGGGGATGGGTTGGATAAGGATGCTGTGACGAAAGGGAGGCGAAAGCGGAATAAACCTGGTTAACGGGGTCGAAATTGGTCTTGGAGTTTAGAACTAATATTTGATAACTTGATAGTAGGGAGCGACGGGGAGTTTGATGGTTAGCAAGCTAGGGGGAAGTTCCAAAAGCAAGTTATTGTCTAGTGTCTTTATATAGATAAAAGGGAAGAGAGAATAGCATAAATGTTGGGAAAATCCTAGGGGACGAAAAGGTCTGAAAAATGTATTTAAAGATAGTTAGGGAGGCTTGTAGCCTCACATAAATTTAGAAGTAGATGTCCAGGGATTGGAGTTGGGACGAGCGTGAATAGATACATAAATAATAGGATTAGCTTCCGATTTATATTAACTAACCTTATTTATGTAATTAGTTGGAAAAATGAAAATCAAGAGGAATTAATATGATTAAATGGCAACGGTAAGTGATAAATACTAATACTGTAATATATGCAGCATACGCGTAGACGTAAATGTGTATGGATAATAGGAATAGTTAATTGGATGTGTAGGTTGATAAAGTACATAGAAAGGTGGGGATAGAATAGGTTATGAAAATGGGTGGTTTTAGATTATTAGAAGTGTGAAAGCAGTCAGGAGTACATTTTAGTAGGATCGCAACTGTGAAGGCGTAGCTGGAGTGTAGGGTACTATATGGGGGATGAGTCAACTTTAAAAGTGAAAATTAAATGTTCAAGATTAAAATTGAAGATAAAGAGGGAGTGTGCTTATAGTAAAGAACGGGTATCAAATCCAAGTGTTTAAAGCCCGCTCCATGCGATTTTAAATAAATCAGAAAGTTAAAGATGTAAGTTTTACGTGTGGTCTTCTGTAGGTAGGGCAATAGGGATGTGGAAAGACCAAGTTGGAGTTTGTTGTGGGTGGTTTTACATGCATGGTTCTTAGCGTGAGTTATTATAATACTGGCCTTCTATTAGTTGAGGGGGATTGATTATTGAATGGAAGTGAGTTATAAGTAGGGGCTATAAAGTTGTTATATTTAAATTTTCTTTTATGTATGTATGCCGAGAGAAACTTGTTTTTAGAGTTTATTATATTATATTTTTAATCTTCGCAGCAGAATATATAAGCGTCCCAGTGGCCGCCAGGGATCTAATTTTCTGAAATTAGCTATATTACATGGCAACAACGAAAGTAAAAATAAACACTCCGCTTAATATTGAAATTAGAAATAACTAAATTCAATGTGGGACCAAATCAGAGTAAAAAGTAAATACGGCGAGGCTACGGTTAGAACTCACTATCTCTCTCTAACTGCTGCGAGCTAAACTGCAACTTTAACGTGTTCATTTCGTTTAAATATGAAAATTATACATGCTCTTTTTCATGTTTATATCTTTTTCAAGTCAAAATTAGGGCAAAAGCCAAGGAGAAACGTTTGCGACGAAAAATTATTTTATTTGTATTTTTTTACAAATAAATTATTTATAATGCTTAATTACACTGATTACGAAGTGGTTATGTGCTTCGTGTATTCATTGTTGTAAGTAAGCACATTTTAATTGTTACTCAGTGTAACACTGTTTCATTAGTTTACAGTTAGCGTTTGAACTATACACACAGGCACGTGAGCATAAGAATAGGCATAACGTGTTTATCTGTTGATATCAGCTAAATTATATCTAAATGTGCCTTCAATTTGTTAAAAGTTAATTAATGAAAAACATACAACTCATAAAAATTCTGTGTTTGCTGCAAGTAAAATAATTAGTCGTAAGCAACACGTATTAATGTTATGATATGTAAGAGTGGTTTACTATCATGTGTACTCGTATGGTTAGCAACCAGGGAAGCGAAAAATATTTCCTTCCTAAATATATGTAATGGGTGGCGGTTGTGACATCTGTTAATGAATTGGTAAAAATTCTCCTAAAATAAACTAATATATCAAACCCGATTAATGTGATGTAAAATTATTTATTTCATAACACAGACCAAATGATGGCGAACATAAATAACAAAGCATTTATATGTATATTTAGTTTATTATTGGGCAATGGAATCGGGGAAAACCCATTTTATTTTATTTATATACTATTTAATTCTATTCAATAACAATCCACATATATATCTGTCTTTCTACGCCACTGTATTTAATATATTCTATATATCTATGTATTTTTCGATCTTTATTTTATTAACATATATCTATTTTACTTTTGTTTCTTTCTATATATCTATATTTTGTTATATTTATAATTTTGCTTATTTTTAATCGCCTTAAGAAATGTCATATGATCTGCCTATTTATCTATCAATGTATCTAATAATATACGTATTGACCGATCTATACGAAGTGGTCTTAACGAACCAAACTGTCACAAATGGTGTGTATTTAAATGTGCCACTAAGTATATTATTTATCAACGTCGCCATTTTGTATATCGTCGAACAATACATACGTGCATCGAGTTACTGGGTTATGGCGAGGCTTTTGTTGTGTTTGCCTTCTCTCATCTGATAAGTGCATTTCAATTTATGTGCTGTATGTATATATATATATATATATATATATATATATATATATATATATTCAGTCGACCTGGCATACTTCGACTGGGTGTAGCTTTATCGGTCACCTGCATGAAGGATCTAGTATATAAAATTCATTGTACATTTTTCACGGAATGACTCGTGAATTTTGATGGAAAAATTTCAAGTATATGTCAGTGATAGTACCTATGTAAACAGAAAGCTTTGTTTTATCTATATATAATGTTGGATATAATCGATTTTAAAAAATTATTAAAGCGGTGAATAATTTTTCTGGAACGTTTATAGTAGTTAAGTGTTATTCTTAAATTTAACTAAGCCATAGTCTATGTTAAAAACTATTCATTTTAATGATTACATATGTATAAAGCGAAATGCACTATCAACTGTAGACGCAGAAACAATTATACCTATATGAATATACTTAACCTACTATAACATACGTAAATAGTATGAGTCTGGAAGATCATGTTGATAAAAAACTGAAGAAGATAAAAAAACCAATAGTAGTGAATAAGAAAATAATGTATGTAGATAGATGAATAGGTAATGAACTAAGATGACTAAGTAAAAACTAAAAACTTTAATTGGTAGGGTAGTAGAAAATGTAAACTTTTGCTTTTAAAAACGAAACAAGTCTGATTACGAGTAAAACACACACATTTCTTAGTAGCTATTTAGAAGAGTATATACTTACAGCTACTAAGCTATACTCATGTAGATATTAATATTACAACGAATATCGATATAATGTCATAATATATATATATATATATATATATATATATATATATATATATTACTATTTCATGTATCCACATACAATTTTATAAGGAGATATACCGATTGGCTGGAAGAACAACATAGAATCTGATTGGTTAACTTGCTAGCTGTGTAGATAAAAACACCCGGCAAAATAACTCCATGCATTTTAGCCTGAAGATTCCCCCGGGATGAAACGCGGGAGCATCTGTGTAGCTTAATTGCCATGAATATACTTTCATAGCTTACTACTTAATTACTATATATATATATATATATATATATATATATATATATATATATATACACTTTTAAGTTGCATTCCAATTATCAGAGGAAACATCAATCCATAACCATAATTTTTATTTCTTTTTTCCAATTTCTGTATTTTCATATTTCGACGAATACCTCTACATTTTCTTTGTCTTAAAATTAAAATTTATATTTATTTTTTTAAATTTAATAAGTTTTTTATAAGTTACGCACGTTTTACAGCTTCATTAAGAGAAATATATTTTTTTAGTTTTATGCTGCTGAGTAGTAGATCATTTAATTAGAAATAGGAGAACATAAGCGAAATTGGAAAAGTTTCAGAAGAAGTCTTGATAATAAGAACATACTCACATGAAAACGATGACAAATAACCAGAATTCCCCCAAAACATTGCTTCCGAAACTTGAAACGATTTTCAAAACGGTCACTTAGAACTCAAAACCAGTTGAGCTAGCCTCAACTAACTTCCAGTAAAAAGAACAAACACCGATGGTAAAATTTCCTAGGAAACATTGGAAATCCCAGTTGATAAATTATTGTTAATCTTAAAGTTGAAAAATAACCAGTAAAATAATAAATATTAAAGCTTAATACGAAAATATGGTTAGCTTGAAATGTTATCTAACGTAAACAATAGGTCCACAGAAAAATAGAACTTTTCGTAAATGTGGACTTACCTGACCTAAATTTCAGATAAATAAATGGTTCAATTACAGATATTATTATTGTTTTATTTTTTAGCGAAAATAAAATAAAAATTTTAGTAGATCAGATTTAATGTGTAAATATTTTTTAATATTTTCTCCCTAATTAAATCATAAGAACTCACACACACACACACACATATATATATATATATATATATATATATATATATATATATATATATATATATATATATATATTTTTGAATTGACGTGATGTAGAGGATACATGCACGGACTATGGGTCTAGTGTGACAAATTTGATTTATACCGGGGCTACAACATTACTCTCACTAATACACTTGGAAAAGTAAATAATTGCGTTTGTAGTTAGAAACAATTTTTCTAGCGACCTTAGCAACAGACTGAATATATAACTTCCATTTTAGATCTAGAGTGAAAGTCAGTCCTAAGAGCTTATCAAAACAAGTGGCTCTATCCAGGAGAGCTATTAATTTCGACTGCTTCAAAACAACGATCCATTCGTTGCTAGTGAAAGCAGAGTAGTTTGGTTTTACAGGTGTTCAAAAACAACAAGTCATTTTTCCCACTGCACCACATGCTCCAGATTCGATGAGAGAGAGAGAGAGAGGGGAAGAGGGAGAGAGATAGAGAATCAGTGAGAGCTTATTCACCAGTGTTCAAGCTGCTGCCATAGGCGGTTGTGTCGTCTACATAGATATCAACGATGATCTCAGGATATTATTTGGCAGATGATTAAAGAAGATCAGGAAGAACTCGTTTCCTCCAAAAAGATGAGTGGGGCACGTTAGCGTTAGTTTTATGTGTTTCCAACCTCTGCCAATTAACAACTACTTTTGTAGACCTATCAAAGAGAAATGATTCGATGTTTGCGAAGACATTGCCAGATACTCCATAGCTAGCAAATGTGGTAAGCAACATTTTGTGTCGGACCTTACTGAACGTGTTTAATATGTCAAAGACTACTGCTGTAGAAACAAAGCCACCGTGAAGAGATTCATTGATCATATGTGATATTACGGATAGCACATTAACCGCTATACCTTGCAGGACGAAATCCATATTGAGTGTTGCTAAGTAGATTGATTTTACTGAGGTAGTTGACAATTTCTTAATATATCACAGATTCAAAAAACCTTACTCATGACGCATACTAGACTTGCCGGTATTTACTGATCCCAAGTATTTTTTTAAATAGTGTTGAGACCAAATTGTTACTTTT
>OY744525.1:83346664-83374164 GCA_963556195.1 Sepiola atlantica | reverse complement strand
TCATTAGACTTAGGTAAAAGGTAATTTGACAATGTTATTAATTTCTTGGTTTCACTTTTTACCAATTTAAAAAACATCTTTACCATTGAAAAATTGTTTTTATTCTTTCGTAGTTTATATTTAATGACCATTTACCATTTTATATATCTTGAAAAAACTAAATTTGACTAATGTAATTTTAGAACTGCAAGTGATACAGGTCACTTGGAAGTACAATGAGGTTCATGACGATGTTTTGATCAGTTTTTGGTTAACCATTTTTTTACATTGAAAACTTCTTGAATTGTACATAATAATTGAATATATATATATATATATATATATATATATATATATATATATATATATACTTTAGTAGTCTTCAAGTGTATTTTCATTCATCGTTCTATGTAATTGCAGCTAGCACCACAAGAGCACTCAATGGTAAATTTTGCGCAATTCTGGGCATTACTTTCAGAGGCTCTAAATACTTATTATTATTATTAGTAGTAGTAGTTGTAGTAGTATTATTATTAGTAGTTGTATTAGTATTAGTATTATTATTATTAGTAGTAGTAGTAGTATAATGTTCTAGTAGTAAAATGTTGACCTACTATGAAACATACAGCATGCCAGAGAATATTAATACCAAATTATATGCAATTATAACCAGTTCTTTTTGAACTTGCGAATATTTTTGTTTTTCATATTCTTCTTATTATTAGTAGTAATAGTTGTTATATAAGTAGGTCTGACCTGATTACCCAACTACGACACGTCCAGCGTTTCTAAGATGTGTCAGGGCATTCTTTCGTGGATATTTTAAGCATATACACAGATCACCATATAAAACAATGCTCGAGTATAATATTGATTGCTCACGTAGGCCGGTGCTTCAGGGAGCATTAATATGTTACAGGCTCTCTTTAATTTCATCTACTTTCGAGGTCGACTATAGTGGTTACCCTCATTTCCCACATTAGAAGAGGGTATTGGTTTATCGCTGACTGTCTGAGGCGCCCTTGTCGATGGATTGCCGACGTATCCGATCCAGGTAACTTTTAGGTGCAGTGCACTTGATATAGACCCTGGGCGCCCTTGTTGTGTTCATGGATAAGCCCCACATTAGGCTCTACCTTGTGTCATATCCGGCCCTCGTGAGGAGGTTGGTAAATCCGAGTATCTATATTACGATGCTCGTTTCACTGCAAATAATGTTCGTCGCTGTTTTCCTCGTTATTCAAATACAGCAGCTTTTAAAATAAATTTAATTGCGTTAAGTAAAAGCTCCAATATGGACAAAGATGGGGGAGGGGTATCAAGAGAAATGGGAAAAAGCGTTGAAAATAATCGATCGGCATCTATCTCTATCTCGCTCACTCACTCACTCACACACAACCCTCTTTATCGGGAAAATCTTTAAAATTATATTTTAGCTCATGACCCCAGCCCATCAACCTCTTTTTCTATCCACTTCAACTGAATTACGATTCTCTATTATGATATCCAATTATTAGTGTTCCTTTTTGAAACGCTGTTTTCTTTTTTGCTGCTGTACGTTTTCTTTTTAAATTTATTTTCGCATTTGAAGTTCACTTTAATAGATAGTACGTATATATGAGAATCGAATGAGAGCGACACAGAAATAAATACAATGAAATGATAAATAATTGAATGATGTACTTGGCGTATTCGTCCTGCTCGCTACTTTAACATTTAAATCCGCAATACGAATAAGACTAAGCCTGTGTCGGGAAATTCTGCCATTTGAAAAAAAGAAAATACAAGTTATATTGCGCATGCTAGCGCGCTAATCTTCGTAGTTTAAATTTTGATTTGTCTCGGTATGACTACGATACGATTTCTCCTTCTCTCTATATTTCCCCCCCCCTCACTCCTACTCTCTCTCTCTCTCTCTGTATAATTAATATATATATATATATATATATATATATATATATATATATATATATATATATATAATATGTGTTCGTGTTTACGCTTGTCGCTTTCAGCGTAAATATAACTTAATTTCTCCGTTATCACGTGACGTAGCCTAAGGGATTAAGCGAACGCTTACTAATACTAGGTGTTACTGTGAACCGGGTTCGCGTCCTGTGGCTGTCTGAGATTGTCATTTCCCTGCGCTGATCAGAACCGAAAGCTCGAAACGACGTCGTACGTAGGTCAAATATTAAAAATATTATAAGGAGATATAATTTGTATGTGTCAGTTTTCAGTATTTACTTCAACAGTGCTCGATACGTAAGTAGAGCTAGGTAGTAAGCAATGAAAATATATATGGCAATCAAGCTACACAGAGGCTCCCGTGTTTCATCCCCGGGGGGATTCGTCAGGCTAAATATATATATATATATATATATATATATATATATATATATATATATATATATATATATATATATGTAAAAATAAAAATGGAATAAAGAATAAGCAATTCAACAACTAACAAAAATAAACTCAAAAACTCATCTTGCAAAGTTTCACCGAGATATTTCGGCCGTAGATACGACCGTTTTCGATCAGTTAATAAACTTTATTTCAAAACGGAAAAGTTTTCAAATTTATACAGAGAATGCGATTGGAAGAAAATGTCACGTGCAGAGAACAACAAAACGGGGAGAAAAAGGAATGCGAGGAATGTTATGAAAAGAGAAAGAAAAAGAAGATGAAGAAGAGGAAGAAGAAGCTGCATCTGACTTTTTCCAGTTTTCTATTCTTGTCTTTCTTTCTAAATAAATTCGCTCACAGAAATGTGTCTACGTGTGTAGAGAGTATTCCTTTTTTTCGTTATTCCTCCTTTTGATTTTTCTTCTTTTTTTTTGTTCGCTATTCCTCTTTTTCTTTAGCCTTTATTTCCTTCTTTCTTTCTCTTTCTCCTCGCTAGCTTTATTTATCATGTCTCTCTTTCCAAATAATGTTGCTAACAAATGTATTTACTTTAGAAATGTTTCTTTATATTTAACTCTCCGTCCGCTTTCTTTTCTAAGTTTTCTTTTATTTCTTCTGTCGATATATGCCTTTTCGTTTTTCTTTTTATATATTTCTCAGGCTTCTTTTTTTATCTTTATATTTCCTTCAATCCTCTTTTCAATTCTTTTGCATTTCTTTCTTCATTTTTATATGCGTATATTCCTTAATTCTTTTATTTTTTATCTTTCCTTTTAGTTATCGACTTATTTATCTAAAAGTTTAATCTTCCATTACCACGGCGATACACGCTTGTGTGCATGCATACACTTTCCTTAAGCGGTTGTCTAATTCGCTGTCATCTTTTTACGTTTTATCTCATGTCGTTTATTTATTATAATTTTTTCCAATGTTATTCTTTGACAAAACGAAATAAAATATGCCAAGCGATATTATAAAAATTCTTATATCCGCCACTCAATTTAGATTCTGTAGATTCACGTTAAAAACGTTAACGAAATATTACACAATAGCTTGAATACAAGATAATAATGATGATAAGGATGAACATTGTGTGTGTGCTTCAAAATAACCTTTTTGTCCATAAGAGTGAAACTATTCTGTTATAGCTACGAAATAGAAATGAAAACGAAATTAAACACTGACAGTTAAACATCATTAAAATGCATGAAATAGAAAGACTATCGCATTTTTTAAATACAAACAGCGTAATAAAAACTATAGGAATCAATAAAATCGAAACGTAGAGGAAAGATGAAAGATGTGCTTTTTCCAGAATAACATGCCAGTTCATACTGTTTGTTGAGAGAGAACTTGAATGCCTACTAGACACATATCTCGAGTGTCTAAGGTCTCTATGTGCAGGGGTGTGTCAGGACAACCTGACACGAGGATACTTACTCCTACAAGTAAACCAAGACTGAATATTCAAAATTACATAATGTTCGAAGCCCAAATAAAATCCCCTCGGTATGGATAGCTCGCACTCGCGTATACGATAAGTGGTGTTGCCTCTAATAACAGCACTTAGATAGAGACTCCACCAGACTATATGAATTCTGGTCCTAAAATCTGGTAAAACTAATAGACCACAAGAAAGATATACTATAGCATAGTTAGCTGGGTTAGGGTTATACTATAACATAGTTAGCTGGGTTAGTGTTATACTATAGCATGGTTAGATGAGTTAGGCTTACACTATAACATAGTTAGCTGGGTTAGGGTTATACTATAGCATATTTAGCTGGGTTAGGGTTATACTATAGCATATTTAGCTGGGTTAGGGTTATACTATAACATAATTAGCTAGGTTAGGGTTATACTATAGCATAGTTAGCTGGGTTAGGGCTATACTATAGCATAGTTAGCTGGGGTAGGGTTACACTATAGCATAATTAGCTGGGTTAGGGTTATACTATAGCATAGTTAGTGGGTTAGGGTTATACTATAACATAATTAGCTGATAAATTAGTGAGAGAAAAAATAATGTTCCTAACTTCTTTACTAACTCAACGTTTGAATGGTAAAGGAGAACTTTAATGGAATATTCGAATATCTATGTATCTTATATAGAGATCAAGTGTAAACTCCAGTAAGGGGTCACTCGATTTCTGAGAACTTCGACTGAACTAAGGTTGCAGTAGCTGAAGCAGCAAAATGTTGTTATGAATTGCAACCCTCATCCTCCTTACGCACCAGCCTTATCTCTATGAGACGTCTTACTGTTAAGTGAATTCGAAGCCGATCTGCATAGTCGGAATTTTGGAAGCGCTGATGAGATCCAATATGCCGCGGAAGGGTGTTGGGCTACAGGATACCATCTTTTTCCGTGATAGGATAAAAATCGTGGTGCACCGTTCGATCAAGGGGACGATATATGTTGTGTGTGTGTGCTTGAATTGACCACAAACAAGGTACATTGACACTGACGCGTAAGGGGCTACTAAATATTGAAACACTTTTACATCGACTTCTTCTGGGGGAGGCTTAAGTTCTTTAAACGATATTTGTAGAAATAATTTGTTCTGCTATTTAATTGAAAACGGCTACATTTTTACATTACTTCACAACGAGGTTGACCAGGCACTGTTCTTAAGTTTTAAACTTTGATTTCACACGGTTTTTCCAAAAATAGTAGTTAAAACTAGTGTATACCTTCCGTCAAGAATTACGAGAAAATAATTATGCTTCGCTAGTGTTTGCACTAACATTCATTTAAAATCATAGAATTACGTCAGTAATTTAATTTTTTCATATTTAAATTATTAGTATCATTTCTGATTATCTAAAGAAAAACACCAACCGTTTGCTTTTTATTTACAGTGCATGATTTATTTCGGAATTCATTTCAAACGGCGGGAGTTGTCTGACTTGCTATTTGCTTTCTCGCTTCCTCTCAACACTTTAAGGAGGCTAGAAAATGTAACTTTTTTTAACATAGTTCACATAAACAAAGCACACCGCCACTGTAGACGTAAGGGGCTAATGAGATAAAAAGTGAGTTTTTTTGTTTTATTTAGGGGGGGATCAACCTAAATTGGGAGCTGTGCAGCGAGATGTCTGTTTACATTAGTTTTAAATTTCTGCATGTAATACCCCTAGGAAAACAGGGAGTAGAGAGGGAGTTCCAGAGTCCAGCAGCACGAGGAAATAAGCTTTTGGAGTAGAAAGCTCTTCGGCATCTGGGGACCTCCACAGTGAATGGATGGGATTTGGCAGATTGTCGGGTTGGTCTAGTGAATCTGCGTCGTGGGGGTACCAGAGCAGCAAGTTCATCAGAGCACAATCCATTGAAGTATTTGTAAAACAGGCACAAGGAAGTAACATTGGGATAGGGGCTGGAGCTTGGTGGATAGTGAGGGACCTATTAAGTTGGCGACTTTTTTTGACCTTGTCTAAGAGGGAGAGACTAGTGGGTGATGCACCAGCCCATATGTGGCAACAATACTCCATGCATGAGCGGATGGTGGCTTTGTAGAGATATAGGATAATGTCAGCTGTAAGACGTTTACTAGCTCGGTAGACGGAGCCCACCTTCTTTGCAGCAGTCCTGGCAATGCCTTTAATGTATTTGTTCTAATTCATGTTATCTGTGAAAGTTAGGCCGAAGAGTTTGAATAATGAACTCTCAGGTAGGTTGTTATTTGTCATGACAATCGGTGGTTGAAGAGGTTTCTTGTAGTTATTGAAGGAAAGTAGCTTAGTCTTTGCGGCATTAAATGTTACCATCCATTTTTTACCCCAATCCACTACAGACTTGAGGTCATTTTCTAAGGATTCAGCCATTGCCTCAGATATGTGCGCGTTGTTTGTCTTTGTGTGACGGGACAGACTTATATTTATTTATATACACATAAATACACATTGGTGTTTATTATAGAGTTGATGCGTTTAAATAGCCAATGTAGTTAATTAAGGCATAACGTATCAAGTGATATAACGTATCAAGTGATCAAATTACAACATATTGACCCATGGTTTTCTGTTCAGATAAAATATCATTTAATCTAAAATTCTAAAATATCAATGTTACTTGCACCTCGAACATCATTAGTTTCTACAATTTAAAAATGTTCTTAATTGTCTTATAATATGTTCCGAAATGGGAACGTTGACAAATGTGACGTTATCATAATAATTGCCGCGGTTTGACCGTATGATGCCATAGCGTTAAAATAATGATAAAAAAGAAGTCTTATATTTCATCCACAATAATTTCTAAGTGAAAATTAAAACTGAGCAAAAATATGAATTCTACATTTGTGTTTCTTTTTTTTTTTCTCTTCCATTTCGATTTTATTATTCATCTCCCCCCCCCCCTACATCAAGGGATCTGATCTCCCTTGTACATCACAGCAGATATAAGTGCATATGCATGCACGGGATAACATGGCACAGCAATCACGTGTATATTTTCGCCGCATATATTCACCAAATACTTTCATGTATTTAACCGATAAGAAGACGATAGTGTTTTTTCTGTCATCTGATTGCTAGGAAATGTCGTTTTTTAGAGTTCAACTGTTCTGGAAAACATGAAATTCTGAGTTCCTGACATAATTGAATTTTCTCCTCAAATGTCACTATTATTACAAAATATCAAATAAATGAATTCGATACACTTTTATTTTGTGGAAAATCTGAAGAAAAGTACTTTGTGACAAGCTTTTTTGATGCTGGAAGAAAAACTCGAATAACAATGTTTCTAGAATTATGATCGATTGTATGATGTCAGCGTTAATAATCGAAAGAACCGAATATATTTTGCCAACCTGAACATTCGCCATAGTTGAAAAGAATCATTTATATTCATGAAAAACTGATATACACACATGGATAGTTTGTGTTCAAACATTTGGTTTTCATATCTACCCTTTTTCAAGAACATTATAAGATTGCAGACCCTCTATATTATTTTATGTGTTCTGCTTAGTGTCTTTTTTATCATTAGCAGGGAGACTCGACGTTGCTCGGGATTGTATGAGGATCGCTACTATATACATTTTCATTATGCTCATAACACCATATTATATTCCTTGTGTTTGTGTTTACTGCCTCATTTTTTCATCCCGCCCCCTAATATAGTCGGAAGAAGCTGAAATGTTGGACAACTCACTGAATTAATACTTTATAATATGGTTTAAATTCATTAAATCGGATATACATATCTGAAGTTTTAAGGGGATTCTTAATGGTTCATTTAGAGGTAGGGTCACGTAAATATTCGGAATATAGATGGTAACGTAGAGATTCGTGGTCACTTACATTTTCTTCCCACGAGTATTTTATACATATGATATAAATTTCATCAAAACATGACATGTTTGAAATGTTACAGGAGGTTTGCCCCTTGGCTTTCTTACATTAAAATGGAAATTAGAGATTTTGAACCACTTCAATTGTCTTCCCCAAAGAATATTATATATATCACTTAAATGTCATATAGATAGGATATATTTTAAGTTTTAAGGAAACTTTGGCCTCATAGTCGGCTTAGAGTTACACTTAAAGATTCGGAAACACTTCTATTGTCTTGCCCGGTAGATTTAACATAAACATACACTTTTAGATTTGAGTTTGAGTATCTAACCTTTGTTTCTGTAGGGAACACACATACATTTAGTTTTGATTTATATACAGATTATCCTTTACACGTAGATTTTCCTGTACTTTTTTGTATACTTTACTGTAAATAAATGCATCATTTTAATTTCTAACTTGTATTGGTTATTTTTTTCGTCCTTCTGCTGCGGTTATTGTTTTTGTCTCTCTCCAAACGAATCTTTTTTTTTATATTTATTTTTCTGTATCTGATTTTTTTTTTACTTTTTCAGTAAAAAAAGGTCCAAAAGTCACTCGAGGATAAGATTAATGAGTTTACCATGTGGACGGTGAGACAACGCTGTGATGATTTGTAATGATGGTGGAAGTAAATATTTAGAATGACGGCTTCAAAAGAATTTGCTTACAGTGGACTTGAAAACGACAATGTTGTAGTCAGCGGGGAAATAGCCCCGCAGTATTAAGTTCCACAGACGGGTAGTTCTAGGAAAGAAACTTTGCTCATTAAAGTTTTTGTTTAGTTTTAGGCACAGAGAGCTAGAAAAGGAATTTTATTGACCGTGGTTGTAGCTAGACGAGTTTTTGTTGTGAATGTTTTACAGGGTGGGACAAGCGAGCACTTGTCATGAAAATAATTATAGAGTAGAAAAAGACTAGCAACGTCCCTTCTGTGATGAAGGAAGTGGTAGCGGGAAGTGACATCGCCCACTACTAGATTTCGAAGTTGGTTTTGTACTCAAGGCAGGAAATGATGCTCTGACTAGCATCTCCCTAGATGTGGCAACAGTACTCCCATACATTATATTTGAATAGGCGTACTAACTCGTGTAATGAGTTTTCGTAACACAAATCACAAATTAAACTTCATATAAAAAGTCACCAGAAAGAAAACATACAGTAAACAAAGCTATAACACTAAAATGTATAAATATCTGTGGAAACCTATTGATAAAGTGTTCACTTCTTGTGATACATCTTCTCATAAATTATCTCATTTCAGAATTGATAGTGCGAAATGTAGGAGCATTTTACCAGTAATAGAAATCTGTTTTTTTTTTAAATTATTATTTGCTTTCCTACCTACAAGGGTAAATTTAGACACAATGTCAGTTTTTAATATAGAGAATTCAGTAGGAATAAAAGATAACTTGTATAGCCCGGTCAGCACGCCAGCACGAATGAGGCAATCACATGCGACATGCAATAAAACGACTCTCTCCGAAATAGGAAAATTTCTATGTGGATACCCTCTTGATGCCAAAGAGAACCTTTGGTCTTAGCCGAACGGTTGTGGGTGTGCTGTTGTTAATCAGACAGTTTTACCGCCATGCTCTTCATATTATACCTGACGTATAGTCAAGGTTACAAGAAATCACTATAGTTAATCTTGTATTGGGTAATTGAGAGAGAGATTTGTGAAATAAAGATAAATCATTAAAAAACACAACCTGACAGAAAGTATCCACCATACAAGTGTCTAGGAGGCTTATCTCTGTACCACGAGCCAAAAGAAAATACAGCTCTGATCTCAGCTTCGAAACAGTGGCTCGCCCATCTAATACGACAAATATGAATGGCGAGATCTGGGGCACGAGTTTTGGAGACATGATTTCGGTAGCATGTAAAAGGGCGGTCAACGGAAAGGGCGCGGTAGCAAACAGAGGAGTGATGTGGGTGGCATAAATAATTGCAGGCCACACGTAAAAAAATGAAATTTAAAAAAAACATAATAAAACAAAGACAAATATCTCAATACCAAACGAAAGTCGCCATTAAAAAAAATCACTGCAAGGATTATGTCGGATTTAGAATCTGAATTTTCCCGAAAAGAATGGCATCAAAGAGAAAGCTTACACACGTATAAACGCCCTCTCTTTTCCTCCCCCCTCTCTCTCTTTATTTATATATATATATATATATATATATATATATATATATATACTTATATATATATATATATATATATATATACTTATATATATATATATATATATACTTATATATATATATATATATATATACTTAGATATATATATATATATATATATATACTTAGATATATATATATATATATATACTTAGATATATATATATATATATATATACTTAGATATATATATATATATATATACTTAGATATATATATATATACTTAGATATATATATATATACTTAGATATATATATATATACTTAGATATATATATATATACTTAGATATATATATATATACTTAGATATATATATATATATACTTAGATATATATATATACTTAGATATATATATATATATATACTTAGATATATATATATAGTTATATACATATATATATACTTAGATATATATGTATAGTTATATAGTTATATATATAATTATATATATGTATAGTTATATAGTTATATATATAATTATATATATGTATAGTTATATAGTTATATATATAATTAGATATATATATAGTTATATATATAATTAGATATATATATAGTTATATAGTTATACATATAATTAGATATATATATATATATAGTTATATATATACTTAGATATATATATATAGTTATATAGATACTTAGATATATATAGATCTATACTTATATATATATACTTATATATATAGATCTATACTTATATATATATACTTATATATATATACATAGATAGATATATATACATATATATATATATACATAGATATATATATATATACATAGATATATATACATAGATATATATATATATATATATATATACATAGATATATATACATATATATATACATATATATACATGTATGATAATTTTTGTTTACATAGACATGTACAAAATCTGCGACACTGGCATGTCGATGTTATCGATCAACAGTTACTATAAACTGAGATCTCATCAGGCAGAGTAAGAATCCGATCTCAATCTCAGACTATATTTGGGGAGAATGAAATGGAGAGAAAAAAAGAAAGAGAAGAAGAAGAAAAGAAATTTAACGTTTCAAAAATTGAGGTGTCACGTGGTTTACGGCCGTTAAAAATCAAAAATCAAAAATGTTTAAATCTAAAATCTAAAACAAACAGGACAAATAAATAAATAAATAAATAAAATAAAATAAAATAAAATAAAATAAAGTGGAAAGAGAGACATATAATGAAGGGAGTAAGGTAAAAAAGACAGGAAGCTAGACAAATAGAGGAATGGAAAACGTCTGTTGATTCACAAACTCTATGTCTCCAAATCAGTCAAAAACGAGTATTAATCCTTCAAATAACTACAATAAACTACATATTACATTTGGTAAGGCTATAAACAATCTTAAATGCATTAAATAAAAAATGAAGAAATATAAATTAGGGGTAGTTTACATAGGAGAAGACTTGAATAAGCTGATACAGCATCAATAAGACACGCTCTTTTTCGTTATGTCATGACCTAACGAGCAGATGTCTGAGAGGTGATGGGTAGTAATATAGGGGAAAACGCATAAGAAAAAAATATATTTCTTGCAATTAGGTATACATTTCTATCTAAATATAAATAATCGGGTAGGTGGGGGTAGTGGGGGCCAACCATGATGTATTAAGTCAAGAGGAGAAATACATCGTGTTATATTGATTTGGTACTATATTATGGGGAGGGGGGTAAAATAAAAATGATGATAGTACAGATAGCTTGCAATCTATTAACAAACTGAGTTAGTAAAACTTAAATTGATGGTAATTTTAGTGGCTTACGAATTAATACGCTCGTCACAGTGTGTACTTTCTGAGACTGTGACATACATTGTAGTCTTTTTTAGGGGGGTACTTATAGATAACCAGCAACATAGACGTAGCAAATCAGAATGGGTTTATAGTTGAAAAATAGGTATTTTCTTTTTGTAATAAAAAAGAGTAATTTAAATGGAAGCAAACTCCATTCTTTTTCTACCAGATTACGCCCCTTTGATTTTGCTTTTTTTCTTCTTGGTATTGAAAATATGGATAGTTAATTGAAGGTCATGCTACGGTATTTTAATTCTGAGAAAAGATTTAGGAATAACAATCTAATTATCTACAATTCGGTGTTTATTATTGTTAGAATCAATGCTATCTGTTATAATTTACATGTTTGTACGGAGTTAGGATTATCCACAACGGGGTTACGGGGAAAAACCATGACATCGCTAATCCAGTGTTATTGATTAGTAACCTTTAAAACTAACATTCACCATTATTTAATTTTAAGGCTAACAAAATGTTATTAATAGCATTTTCAAATTTTACTGAGTTTTTTTTTCTCCGGTTTTCAGTTTTGAATCGAAAAGCAGCACAGAAAAGCTGACGACCATTTTTGTTAATGGGTTGTGAAACGTTCATAAGACAAGAAAAAAGAAAATAATAAGGCATCCACCAAAAAAAACAAATAAATAATATCTTATTATTATGGATTGACGTTTTCACTTTGGTCAGTGTAATGCAACCAGTCAATATATATATATATATATATATATGAAAAAGAGAGAGAGAAAAAAAAGAGATACAGTGTGTATACGAGAAAAGAATAGGATAAACGCACAACATTTATTTTGATTTTGTTACTCATAAATATACTATATTTATTTCTGTAATTTACCCCAATACTTCATCCATTGCTTAATAAATAAGGTGTTTCTTTAAACGTAATTAATGCCAGTTTCTCATATCAGCACATGAAAACCAGAGCTTTATAATGTATTACAAGTTGATGCATATGTAAGGTCTTTATTGTTAAGTTACAAAAGTAACAAGACTGTGAAGAAGTATTCTTATATAAAAATTTATTAGGAGTTAACTTATGGTTGGATTGTCTATTTAAAGGGTATAGATCGTACAACGAATATAGAATGTAATACTGTTAGTCTTTTATTCCTTGGAAGTTATAGTGACTTCATGCACTACAGTGTGCATGAAACATTTGTTTTGAAATTAAAATTAATTGTAATTGCATTTTAACGAATAAATATTCATTTAATTCGTTTCCGAGTGTTTTTTACTGTTAGTGTTCTATTTAATACTTCCTTTTTTTATCGTCCATGCAAATGAACTTAGTTTTAGCGTATATATATTTTTTAATATTGTGTGAATATTTGATCGAGTAAAAGAGCGTGTGTATATCGTTCAAGAAACTCCTACCAATTTTAGTGTTCATATTTCCGTTCCTGCCACGCAGTTTTTGCTTCTTATTAATGTATGCAGTTTCTGTTTTTATAAAATTTAATATAATTTCCGACGTACTCGATTTCTGTAAGGCAAAATAGAATTTGTTGAAAAATCATTAAAAAACAATTGCGAAATTTAATAATTATATAGTGGTTGGTTGAGTTCAGATTAACATATATTGTGTTACCGTTCTACTCCACAGGGATGATAGGTATTAGAGTGTTAATTAAATGTTACATTTAAATAATTAATTTTTAGTTTTAGTTTTAAGGTCTTTTCTCTAAAATGTTATCATATTTTCAGTATATAATATATATATATATATATATATATATATATATATACATATAGTATCACTATCATTGCTATCATTATGTCATTTTCCCTTTACAGACAAATATCGTCCGTAATAATATGACTAATTAAGTTATATCATATGAATAAACCGACATGTTTAGATATTCAAGCGTTTCAGACTATTTAATGGTGTCATTAAATAATCGAAAACGTTGATTTTGTACTAATTGCTTCTATTTTATATAAGAACTGTCCGCCTACATTTCATAAAAATGTCAAATTCATTGATAGATGAGTTAGAGTAGATTCCTGCAAATCTACTACGGCATAAACAACTCCTTGAAAGACACTAATGATATTTAATTGGGTTAAAACCGGGGTGATGTTGTCATAATAAAATAAAGCAATGCCAAAACATATAATTTACAGTTTTGTTGGAATAAAACACCAAAACATTAGCATGTTTTATTTTTATTAGAAATATTTTGATGTATGTCATTGGTCTTTCTAAGTAGACACATATACATTAATGGACTAGATTTGTGATTTGAAAAGAACAGCGTCAGTGTGTTTCTGTTCTGGTTCGCGCCCACAAAACCTCTGGTCGAACCATCATGACTCAAATCAGCTTGTTTATTTTCTGAATAAATCGGTGAAATATGAGTCACGTTGGTTCGCTATAAAGTTTCGTGGGTGCGAACCAGAATAGAAACACACTAATGGTGATGTACTGATAAGAAAACATCATCAGATTAATGCCAAAATATTTAAAATAAAAAATAATTATCATGTGCTTAAACGTGCCTAAACCGGCATAAACTGTTACTTTAAAAAAAATGTAATTCACTTTTCCGGTTGGCCATATATATATATATATATATATATATATATATATATATATATATATGATTATATTTATTTTCACAGACATGTACAAAATCTGCGCCACTAGCATGTCGATGTTATTGATCAACAAATATGATCTAAGGTTGAGATCGGATCCTAACTCTACCTGATGAGATCTCAGTTTATAATAGCTGTTGATCGATAACATCGACATGCCAGTGTCGCAGATTTGGTACATGTCTGTGTAAATAAAAATAATAATAATAATATATAACAGCTCTATTTGATATTGAGCATTTTTTACAAACCCGGTTGAAATTCTTTGGATTACTACCCTGTGGATGATTTACCTTGATTATATATATATATATATATATATATATATATATATATATATATATATATATATATATATATATATATATGCAAACATTGTTAAAAATAACAGAATTCGTCTGTTTAAATAGACCTGTTTTTATTGTTATTATTTTTTAATGGTCTTTTTGTATTAAGATCAAAATCATTAATAAGTCTTCCATAGTTTTTACAGGTTTCGCGAACGTTTTCGATATTTCGTCGGATAATCCTCAGGTGTCAAAAGCTAATGAACAAAAAAGCTGGAGAAAGAAAATAATTATTTAAAAGACAGCGGAGAAACGCGCTTAGAACGTTTTTCGCATTGTTCCAGGAAGTCGTTGACGATTTAAATTCAGCAACGTTGGATGGCATCGACGAACAAAATCGCATTACGTTAACCATTTTAAAATATTGCCACTGGTTTCATATGTGATGTTATTAATTTTAGGTTGTGTCTTCCAGTATTTTTTTTTTTTTCGGAATGTATAATTTTAGTGTTATTAACTAGAATTTGTCTTAAATCAGAGGGAGGGCAATTATGTTTTTTGTAGATGTTGAGATATATATATATATATATATATATATATATATATATATATATATATATATTCATAAAATTACAACTACTTTCAAGCCCCTAAGAGAGGATTATCAGATGGTGTTTCTCTCGCGGTATAGTTCTTATCTAAATTATATTTACGTAATAATCTAGGACTCTTCATACGTCAGATGATGACGCAATATACCTGTTTCATACTCTTTGTAAGACAATCTCTGTTTAACGATTTTCTGTCATTTATTTATTTTTATTTCTTAATTTTCCATTTCATCTCATCATCTTTCTTTTATATATTTGTTGTTTTTTAATAAATACTTATTATCACGAAGAGTTTTATTTTATTTGTGTATGTGCGGTCATTCAATTTCTCCACCTATTCTCTCAACATTGTCAGATTTATTCCAAATTACCTCATTAATAAATGTATATGTATGTGTGTATGTTTCTAGTGTGTGTGTGTATGTGTGTGTTGCATAAATATCACGACTCTTCTCAAAGTTTGGTTCATTACACGGAATCACAATTATGGAGAAGGGCCGCTGGCTTGACAATTGTCCAGAGGACACTCATTGACTCGCTTCGCGCTGCGAACTGTTGGCTTAGTGCCGTATCAAATATTCATGGAAAGTTTACTGGGAAAAGTGTGTGGCTGGGGAAATAGAGCACGAACAAGTGGGGGCTGACCACCGACTTTAGAAGAAAGCCAAGCCAAGCAAAGCCTATTAAAATTACTTAGATTTATGATATTCCTTTCGCGATCCTCTTAGTGGACTCTCCACGTGTGAATTGTGTCTGGGTCGCTATCTTGGATTTCGTCTTCCTCTGACTAGAATCTTTGCTGGGTTAGAATTGCGTACCACAAATATTGTTAGAATAGTTTTCAGATATGAATTTATTCTTTGCCTCACTCTCAGATCTCTCTAAAATCAAAACGTATATTTTCGTGTTCGGTTCTTGTCACTTGTCTCCCATGCAGGTTAGTGGCGCTAAATTTAAAGTCAGTGGGACGATAGTGAGAAATCAGCGATAGCCAGCCGGTCGGATTACGAAAGATACATGAGCCTTGATGCTACCACAAGCCGACCAATAACACAGGGAGCACGTTCCAAGGACTAGATATCAAGATGGCATCCCAGACAAGGCGGCCTAGTTATCGGATAATTTACATTCATTCGAATAGTCCGATACTCCCACTGTACAAACCTCACAGAATCTCTCAACACGACGTCTATGCTGGAAAAGAATCACCAGTTTCAGATCTACATGAATAAAGAAAAAAATAGTCCCGCGAATGCTGCTGCTGTAGGAGATGCCTATTTTGATGTCCGGTTTTGGTTTCCTGTTTCTCATGGACGCTGGTGTCCATAACAGTGGATAACGCAACTTTCCTAATCAGTGAAAAGTTGGTATGCGTGTCGCAACGAAAATTACGACAGAGACAAAAACATGTACCTTGACGTCATTCACGAAAGCAGAGCTTCCTTCTCAGAATCTGTTTCAAGATAAGAATCCTCTCAACGAAAATACCCCCGTAACACCCGACTTACAGCAAAATCCGATCATTCACTGTAAAGGTTCTTTACTGAGGTCACTTGTCTTCGGAATTCCCTTCCTGCTCTATGTTTCTCCGACCATACCAACATAGACATTTTTCAATATAATGTAAACAAACATATTTTGGCTGAACTCTTCAGCCAGGTTGCCTCTATAAATCTTACCCCTATCATATTAGCCTCTTACGCTTTAGTGGAAACATGCCTAGTTTCGGGCGACAACGTAAAAAAAGTCTTAAACACTTTTCGATTATCACGAGATGATAAAATCAAACTGATATACTAATTTATAATACTGTTTTCCTAAATAAATGTATTGGTTAGGTCTTATTTAAAACGAAGATCTGTCTATAATAGAAACTATGTAAAATGTTTCCAAACATATTATACCATAGAATTTGATGATGGTTATGAGATTAGACATTTTTTATTTATATTATGTATCCCACATCTTGACTGCTGTCATTTCACAACGGACTGACCGTTGTAACATCCAGTCAGCTTCTTGCGCCTTTCCTCGTTGTATTGAGAATTTTGAACGGAAAAAATTGTTAAATAGATATGGACGCTGTTTAAGAAATATTTTTGAATGACTTTTATATAAAAGTTGTTAATTAGATTCTAAATGAGATAGCTTGAGAAAACAATTAGATGATAATAGATACGACAAAAACACGGAGAAAAAGGCGGCAACAAAAATAAGGGAAACATTCCTAAATGTGTAAATACTGTAAATGAATTTATTACCTCTACAAACCATCACCGGTCTGGTTGTCGGTTGCTTCATATGTTCTTTTATGTTATCTGCCTATTCATGATTGCTTAAACTCATTATCGAAGAATCCAATCTTTAACTGAGCACGCAATTCTGTTCAGCTAATTATAACTTGGGTATATTTGACACTAGTTAAATGGCCAGTTAATCAGCTACGCAAACAAATGCGTGTGTGTAATATATCGGGCAGCTTAGTTCCATCCGGGGACATAGATTTATAAGTTAATTCAGAACTGATATATGTAGGGACAAGGTAAATGGGAGTTTGAAAGTGTGAGGAACATGACGTTAATTACAAAGTTAGGAGTTTATTAGTAAAATCGAGTGGAAGTTAGCCGAGCCAAATGTAGAGGGGGTGACGATGGCTAAGTGGTTAACGACGCGGACTGTGCCGGGTTCGAATCCAGTTCGTTCCACAGAAATATTTTCATCAAAAAACCCAAACCTGACCTTGTGTCTAACCTTTTGGAGAGGAGGTGAATAAAATGCTAAAATGATCTCCTTTCTCCTCTCTCTCTCTCTCTCTCTCTCTCTCTTTACTATGCCCCTACAAATAACATGCGAACCACACAAAAGAACAAGTTACCCATATCATTCGTCTTTGTTAATTAATTAGAAATTAACAGCACTGACGAGGTTTCCTTTCGGTCAACAAGTAGTTTCCATTTGTTTAGAATCAAGCCTCAAGAGACCTTAAACCCTACAGTGTTAAGACAGAGCCTCTCGCCGATCACTCCGATATATAAAACACATATTATAATCTTATTTCTCAATACTGGATCCTTTTTCAATCCAATACTTACTATGTATCAAAAGTTCCCAAACAAAAATGTGTAATATACCCCTCATTATATGTGTATGCGTATATGAGTGTATGTTATTTCATCAATTTAGATTCCTGTCTTTTCCTGTGTTCTCGGTGTCAACCTTTTAATAAGTGTTGCCGTATGATGAATCCAAACGCTATTAAGTTTAAAAGAACACATTCACACGATTTGTGCTTCTAACATGATAACAGAGCGCGCATTATTGTTTCCCCGCTTGATATCGTCAGTGGTCTACGCACTTATATTCACAAAGGCAGTTCATTAGTGAGCAGAAATTTATTTTTACGACATTTCCATCACTGTAATCGATCGATGGCATTCAATCAGTTCGTTGACAACGTAAAAGAATGTCATGAGAATGCCACATCATTACTCCATACAACAAAACTGACAGTTTACTTATTTATTTCAATATATATATATATATATATATATATATATATATATATATATAATATCTTTAAAGTATCATAAAAAAGAATTGATGCTAAATATACGAGATAGGGCAATTATATATGCAAGTTAAAGGATGAGAATAAAAGTTGTAAAAATACAAAATCTATTACATCTTCAGTTGTTCAAAACAAGGGATTCATTAATCTTAAAACCATGGTCTTTCAAAGAATGGAAATTTTATCATCAGAGGAATATAGATTCATACGTTCGTAAGAAAATTACTAAAATTGAATTTTGAAAAGATTAAATATAGATTAAGAAAAATGTTCAATGTGGGAATACGTTGAAGTGTCAAAAGATAGGTAAGTCAATTAAATACATATGAACAAAAAATCACCGTAAAGGGCATTCCTGGAAAAAATAGTAGCAGGTTCTATAGTAGTAAAACCAGAGGTGATTGTAAAATCCATTGAATTGAATAAAGCGGATCAACAAAATCACAAATTCGGCTGTTTGGAAATTTCACGTCAAAAAGTTTATAAAATTATTTGTAACTTCAGGATTTCCATGGACGCTCAGGATGTAGATTCACGAGTCCAATGTAGAACAAAATAAGAAGAAATAAATCCCTTGTTTGAAACAACTGAAGATATAATAGATCTTGTATCTTTTACAACTTTTATTCTCATCCTTTAACTTGCATATATATATATATATATATATATATATATATATATATATATATATATATATACGATCCCTTATCGGTAAAGCATTCTGGTGGATGAAATGATGAATTCCACGTAAGCTTAAAGCAATTTACATTCATAAAAATAATTGAATCCTCTAGATTATCAATATCGTAGAAAAGTAAACAAATGAAATCAAGCAAGATTATTTCTTCTACTAATATCAACATGCTTAATAGCTAAGAGAAACGGCTAGTAATTTACAACTTTAAAAAGAGCGATTATAATATTGAGATGTTACATGCGAACATGTTTACGTTCTAAGGGTGTGTACGATTCAAATGTATGATTACTTAACGGCTAAGAATCTAAGCGAAATACATTATCATAGAACTAGTAGACATTTCTGTGATAAAAACAAATAAAAATGTAAATATATAAATAAAATTTAATAAAATAGATAATTATATTACTTAATTAAAATGAACGAACGAAGCGGCATTCACCCTAGCTTCTCCCCGAATATAAGATTCACAAGCGGCCCCCAGTTTCCTGTATAACGGTTGTTAGGGGATATGTCAGCGTTAGGTTTTTGCATTTTTTGCAGGGACTCATATTTTACTGACCAAGTTCAGCGTCGCTTAACTTCGGTGATTTACTGAGAACCGGTGTGTCAACTTGCTTATGCCGTATATTTAAAATGAGTAGTTAGGGTGTATAGAAAAGGATAACTTGCATGGAATGTTGATAAAAATATATATCGTATAACCTGAAAATAAGTCCAGGCAAATATGAATGCCATTTATTCACAATATCCTCAACAAACTTCTTATGATAAAAGTATTAACTTCTGTATTAATGATTTATTGCTTTTATATAAATAGTAATTTGGAATAAGATAATATGAAGTTATTTTAATCACTTTTAAGAATTATTATTTTACTGTTTTAATAATGGGATCTATTAACGTAATCTGTTCTTACGATGAGGGTCAACAGTGTTACATTAAAATATCCGCGATTTGGTTTCTTATTAGATGGTTTATGTCTTTTGACTTCGATATTTACGTTTATGCCCGTCCGACCAGTTTAGATGTTACTGTTTGTCTGTTTCTTCTCTTTTTATAAATTTATTTTTGTTTTGTTTGTAAGAAAAATCCCAAATTTTGTGACGGAAGAAACGGACATGTCAGGCAAGCTACTTAATGCAGCTCGTTGGGCAGACATCAAGTAAATTTACACACCTACGTGTTCGTATTTATTACTAATCGAAAATGGACATTATGTTTCGAAAACAAAGTTCGGTTTACATGTATAACGCTTTCTTTCTCTTCCTTCTAAATTCTATTTGTATCTAAATATGTTCACATCTATCAATCTATCTATCTCAATATGTTCACATCTATCAATCTATCTATCTCAATATGTTCACATCTATCCAGCTATCCATCTTCATATGTTCACATTTATCCAGCTATCTATCTCAGTATGTTCACATCTATCAATCTATCTATCTAAATATGTTCACATCTATCAATCTATCTATCTCAATATGTTCACATCTATCCAGCTATCCATCTTCATATGTTCACATCTATCCATCTATCTATCTCAGTATGTTCACATCTATCCATCTATCTATCTCAGTATGTTCACATGTATCCAGCTATCTATCTTTATATGTTCAAATATATCTAGCTGTCTATCTCAATATGTTCACATTTATCCAGCTATCTATCTAAATATGTTCACATCTATCTATCTATCTATCTATCTATCTATCTATCCATCTATCTCAATATGTTCACATCTATTTATCTATCCATCTATCTAAATATGTTCACATCTATTTATCTATCTATCTCAATATATTCACATCTGTCTATTAATCTATCTATCTCAATATGTTCACACTTATCTATTTACCTCAATATGTTCGTATCTATATATATATATATATATATATTTATCGAAAGCTGTTTATATCTATCTATCTCAAGTTGTTCTCATCGACCTATTTATCTATTTCAAGCTGTTCAGATGTATATTTTTTAATTGTTTAATATATATATATATATATATATATATATATATATATATATATATATACATTTTTCATGCATAAATATAAATATGTGTATATATGAACATGTATTTATGCATGCATCCATATATCTATCGATCTATATCACATACTATTAATATTAAAAATAATTCATGTATGCAAAGGAATTTAAATCTTCCTTGTGATTAATGCGGATGTTTTTCAAAAGAAAGTCTTATCTCTGTTATGTTTATTTTACTAATATTTATTCAATTCCTATATTATATCAAAACAAAATTATTCAATTCTTCTAATCAGAAAACGTCTTCACTGCAAACCTAGAAAGATTAACAGGTGTATGCGTGTACGTTTTTTTAAGGTTTCTATCCATCTATATATATATATATATATATATATATATATCAAACGCTAAGTGTTCATATTAAAACGATTCCATTGCATATGAAACTATTCACACGGTAAGTCGGCATTACATGGACGTTTCTGAAAGTCTAATTATTAGACCTTCAGAAACGTCTCTCTGAAGGTCTAATTATTAGACCTTCAGAAACACCCCTTTCGCTCAAATGCACACATATACACTAATAGTATTTGATTAGATTGTTTTGGTGTGCATTGTTATATATACATTATCAGTAATATGCTTCCGAAGTTAAGTGTAGATGAGATTTTCCAAATGCATAAGGTAAATATATGATTGACAGGGTTTGACCCCAGGTTCAGCTGTCATTCGATACGATTTTATTTATATGTTCTATTTCATTTAATATCGCGTTGTATCTCTTTTGCCTCGCCTGAGGATAGCCAGAATAAAACTTATTATTAATGCGGGAATGAATATCGATAGTTTAGTTAATAATATATGTAATCAGAACATTGGTGAACTAGACAGTATTCGGTGCGTGCATATATCTTAGAAGTCCTGCAAGATAGGCGCGTTTTAACTATTTTGCCTCGTATGAGCATAGTCGGAATAAAAAAAGTATAGTCAAGAGGAAGCGGATATCGATAGCTGAGTTTATAACATATTCTGGCTGGACCTGGATAAACTACACATTTTTGTGTTAATTAGTCTAGTGCATTCTTATTTAAATGTTCCTGTTTAAATTGTTTATAGTAAAATAATATATTGAATTTATTGGAACATAGACAAACGTCCCTTCCTCTTTCATATCGGTTTCTTCACAGTCTCTCAGTTGTCCATAAGTTGCGTGCTTGCTTTGCTAATCTTCGGCAAGTGTTATTTGTCAAACATACCGCTTTCATAGACTGTTCTTTCTCGGTATGCGAGGTTCTTGCATTGTGCCAGCGGTTTATTGCATTGTCACATCGGCTTGGTTTGTATGAGTGCTTAGACATGTTAGTGGCTTATAAGAACATTCCGCTTTGGCGTTGGTCTTCAAGCTTGAACAGCGCTGTTGCAAGAACGGATTATTCAACTAGTTTCGGCACATCAGTAACACTATGGATCGCTGGGTCAAAATCGCTAGGAGATAGCCAAGCTAGTAAATAAGCAAGAAAGATAACCATAGTCTGTAACGATTTCATCTCTTTGTCATATGCTGTTTTTTAGTTTTATTTTAATGAGTAAGTTTTGTTCTGATCGAGATTTTGTTTTACGGTATATTAGACTTGTTCGCTTTATTAAAGCCGAATAACTGTTAAAACTGATTATGCTTCAATTTCCTAATAATGTTAAAATATTTGAAAATAAATTTGTTTTGAATGAATATATTTCAGTTGCTTTAACAAGTTATACATGATGCAAATGTGTGTGTATTCTATAGAACGCAGTTTCATGTAAAAGCCAGAGAAGATTCTATTTCACCCATAGATAGGACAGATTTTACCAGCCTATATTAACGTGGTCCTGTCGGATTATTACACACTTCCCAAAGTTCCAAATTGGGGCATTAACTTTGGATGTAGTCTTATGTGATACAGAGGCCCCGAACGACTAACTAGTATTAGGAGAGTAGAAAGTTGACCATGGGTTTACTTTTGTCAGCCTTGTAACTCTCGCTTCCCTTATGTTGTCCTTTAGTCGTCACAGTCCATGAGCAATGTTTCTGACAAAGGGGGAATAATTTCTGTTTTCTGGGTTGGAATCTATCCATCTAACACTTATCGTTGGCTAGTTTTTTTTAGCTTAAAGTATTTCTTTTAGCTCCTTACATCAAGTAGCTCCATTCTTGTTCGGAGCTACTGCCATAAACAAAAAGTATGAATATCTCTTGGAATGTTTAGCTTGCCATAATATAATAATGATAAACATTATTATAAAGTATCAGGACGCCGTGGAAATTCCACGGTTGCTTTCGTCATCCTACTGTATTATTTACTGTAAATAGTAATAATTTATCTTGAAATAACACATTTCTGCAAGCGTTATATGAAGAGAATGTCTCTTTCGTTTTTCGTAAAAAGAATTGTCGTTATCAACTAAATATGATTATATTAAATAAAACAAACATATATATATTATTTATTTATTTGACTTGTAATAATTTAAATATATTTAAAATATTATCTTACTGTAAAATAGTACTAAAATAAAACGAATGTTTATATTGAATTAATTAATTTATAATTGTAACAATTAGATATATTAAGAGTAAAACCATTCAAAGAGTATGTTCATAATATTGTTTTAAGCTAACGGGACGACGTAATTCTATTTATGACAGTTCATTTGATTTAAGAACAATTCATTGTCAAATTGGTAAAACCTTTATTTTTGTAGTCAATGACATAAACAATATTTCTCAATTATTATTTTTTAATGTCATATTTGGTTATCGAACAATCTCATTGGTTAAAATAAGTGTGCAAGTTGATAATGCACGCGCAAACGAAGTGGCTAAACATAGTATTATGCAGATTATTATAGGTTATAAAACAATTGAATAGATGTTCACACAATTGTGACAGAAGCCCTTGGTATGCCAGATGTAATAGAATTAAACATACTTATTACAATGCTTAAAAAATGCTCTAATATCACTTGAAAAATACTAGCTAGATTGCACAAAATTGAGCATGAAGAGCTTTTGGGTTGCCGGGTATCGCAAATTAAATTAATGCAAATACTACTATGGTAGTATGTATTACTTATAGGCTAACACTACTATGGTATCATGTATTACTTATAGGCTAACACTACTATAGTATTATGTATTACTTATAGGCTAACACTACTATGGTATTATGTATTACTTATAGGTTAACACTACTATGGTAGTATGTATTACTTATAGGCTAACACTACTATGGTATCATGTATTACTTATAGGTTAACACTACTATAGTATTATGTATTACTTATAGGCTAACACTATTATGGTATTATGTATTACTTATAGGCTAATACTACTATGGTATCATGTATTACTTATAGGCTAACACTACTATAGTATTATGTATTACTTATAGGCTAACACTACTATGGTATTATGTATTACTAATAGGCTAATACTATTATGGTATTATGTATTACTAATAGGCTAACACTACTATGGTATTATGTATTACTAATAGGCTAACACTACTATGGTATTATGTATTACTTATAGGCTAATACTACTATGGTGTTATGTATTACTTATAGGCTAACACTACTATGGTATTATGTATTACTTATAGGCTAACACTAATATGGTATTATGTATTACTTATAGACTAACACTACTATGGTATTATGTATTACTTATAGGCTAACACTACTATGGTGTATGTATTACTTATAGGCTAACACTACTATGATACTATGTATTACTTATAGGCTAACACTACTATGGTATTATGTATTACTAATAGGCTAATACTACTATGGTATTATGTATTACTTATAGGCTCCAAAATTATTGTGTATTTATATAAAGAGATCTTAGGGTGCCGGATATTAATATACCATTAATTTTAAGTATAAACACTATGGTTAGAACTGCACCAAATTTGGTATGAAGCGTTTTAGTGAATCCAGATTCAAAAGAATGATAAACCATTAAGATTACTGCGTGAAATATTGCAAAGGATCCCTCTACATAATAATCATATACTGATTAGTAGTATGCGTAAAACGACCCTTGCATTAGAAAACGCAAAGAGAATATTACGTAAGTATTAGTAAATAACTATGAGTACTTTATTTCAATACTTTCATTAAATAATTGATATTTTAATGAAAAATCGAAGTTTAGCTGAGTGTGTTTTACTAATTTTGTCATGTGTGTGTATATATAAAGCAAATAACGTCTGTCTACTCGTTCTTTCCGTTTTGATATTCAATGCAGATAAAAAAAATACAGATTATAAATCATACTGCCCTGATAATTATTTTAATTTTATTGATCAATTTTCAATTTAAAAGGTTATCCCTGACTTCATAACCAATGAAGTTAAAAAGATTGTTCTCTTTGAAACTACACACACACATTTTTTTTAATTGTTAAACAGATACTTGACTATTTAACAGATACTTGACTATTTAACAGATACTTGATTATTTAACAGATTCTTGACTATTTAACAGATACTTGATTATTTAACAGATACTTGATTATTTAACAGATACTTGACTATTTAACAGATACTTGATTATTTAACAGATACTTGACTATTTAACAGATACTTGGCTATTTAACAGATTCTTGACTATTTAACAGATACTTGATTATTTAACAGATACTTGATTATTTAACAGATATTTGATTTTTTTCCTTTCAATGGTGAGAGCATGTTATTACTGTATATCTTACACACGTATGTCTTATGCGGTTAGGTAAATGTTTTATTTTAGGCAAGCTTATTACATACAATATCCTATTTAATGTGATATTAATGAGATACCCGGCAAATACCGTAGCCTTTAGTATTAGTACATTATTGTAATACTTTCATTGAATAATTATTATTTTGATGAAAAATTTGTTAATATGAATGTTTATTTACTTATTTGATTATGTCTGTGTACATATAAAGAAAAATGACGTATGGCTACTCGTCCTTTCCGTTTTGCCATTCAATGCAGATAAAAAGAAAACAGGCGAAAGTTACACTGATAATTATGTTTATGCTATTGATATATTTGAAAATTAAAAGGTTATCTCTGAAGTCATAACCTTTCAGGAATTACTGAATATATTACACATGTATTTCTTATGCAGTTGGATTAATGTTTCATTTAAGGTAGGTTTATTACATATAATATACTGTTTTATGTTATATCTTCGCCCAGCAAATACCGTAACCATGCAAGTACTAACATTAATAATATCTTGTATGTAATAAAATTAAAAATACTAATTATGATAATTAAATAAAACAACATCTCTCTGCAACTGGTAGACGTGAATCCGTTATTTGGGCGGGTTTTTTTTTTGGTACATGTATTTAATGACACTGACGCTTAGTTTGTGGTTAGAGTTACGGTTTCTAACAAAATATTACCAGAACAACGAGGAACCAATCATTCACAGACGGAGAATGTTTGATGAATGGTTCTTAAAGTCACTGGAGACTTTTACGCCCAGTATCCATAGTCTCAAAGAGACGTTATGAGCAACCCATCATTATTTATGGAGTTCGAAACGCGTACAGACAATACGGAGTGTTGAAAAGTTAGACCATTAATTTACCGTGTAAGTTAAGACATGTACACGCCGTGAAATGATAAGTTACATGCCAGCTTTACGGCGAGTTGGGTTTATCAGTGTCATTGTTAAGGAAAAGGCGTACATTTTATGTACACTCTTATCAAAACGCGCTAGTCAGTGGTTCCAGATTCAGACCTGGCTTTGCTGAACTCAAAGCAAGGAAACACATTAGATTTTATAGGATGTAGCTCATAGTTTGATCTCATTCCGTTTGGTTTTATTAAATATCTGTCTTTCTTTCTTTGAGGTTTTGTTTGGATTCTCTGTTTTACGACATATAAATTGTTGAGGCCGGCGGTGGTGGAGTAACTAAATATGGA
>OY744525.1:83311664-83336664 GCA_963556195.1 Sepiola atlantica | reverse complement strand
TTTCTCTCTCTCTGTCTCTCATATATATATATATATATATATATATATATATATATATATATATATATATATATATATATATATATATATACATATATATATATATATAAAGAAACCGCATTAGATTAAAAATTGAATATTATAATCATACAGGCGCATTTTCTTACAAAACTCCAAATATATCATTATCGAAGCATTTTTCGGAACTTAAAGATAGTTTAACGGTGTGCCAGCATATGAATGTATTTAGACTTCTTATGTATTATTCGGACTACTATTTCCATTCGTGGTTTTTATTTCCACATATTTTATGTTTTGTTTAGGAATTGATTAGATGAGAATTGATAATTTGTATTATTTCTATTATTCGGAGTAACAAATAAGCTGAGAAATGTAGTAAAAAAAACTCAATCAATTAAAAATGTTAATTCTCATTTAAGATAATTCGGAAATGATATTTAGACGATCCGAGTTTCAGCAAGAAACAAGAAATGTATCAGTTTAAAGATGAAACAAAAATACTGAATCGGAGATGTAAACTGTTGACATTGAATTATTTTATTTAGCGTAACTAACTTTTAAAAACCTAACGTACATAAAAAAGTGAATCGATATTTTTATAAATATGACAAAATGTACATCGAAAAGCTAAAGAAAATCCTTTATAGTGCTAATAAAATACATTTTAATCTTATATGTATATATATATACGTGTGTAAAATAGATACTGAATTAATCATAACGTTATTGTAGTAACGTAGTCTTTTATTCGTTAACAACTGTGGAGCGCCAAAACTTTTTTTAACAAAGGGCTAAAATTCTATTCGCTGAATGAAACGAGAAGCTAGGGAAGGTGGAAATCAAATAAAAGACTCTAATTAGTTTCAATTTTTAGCGGATACTGCTTAACTCTAAAAAGCTATCGAAAATGTAAATGTATGCATTTAGCCTGATGTCTTCCCACGGAAATCAAAGAAAAAACTTTCTAGGTTACATAGTCGTCATAAAAATATTTTCATGGTGATACAAAGCTTTACTTACATAGTCAACACTATTGTAGTAAATATTGAAACACAAATATATGAGCAATATATTATTTCATAAGTATATAGATGAAATAATAAAATTATGCGTATATTAATATCGCCAGCATGAAGGGAAGACGTGTTTTCTCATTCATGATTAAAAGTTTTTAAAAAAATGCAGTCGACCGGTTTCGCCCTCACTTAACAAAGATTATCGAGGGATTTTAAAGAAGGGGCGAATATGAATAGAAAAAGAAACGGACGTTCTAAATAACACATACAGGTATTCGATCAGAGCTATTTACTTAAAAACCCACTGATCGCAAGGAATGTTATCATTGACTCATTTACCATTCTGTGTTAGGCCTACTCACTATATCATCTAAAAATCTTGGCGACGCTGAACGTTCGTCTAAAACGTCCCTCCCTTTTTAAACAGAGGGAGTGTCTATTGGGATTAGACGTGATCAGTCTCTATGATACACATTCCATTGTACATATACCATAGCGCTGTTGTATTGTAAATATATACAGTTTATTTTCTTTCTCATTTCTTCCTTTTTTTAAATCCCTCGATGCAGCTTTTGTTAAGCGAGGGTGAAACCTGACGACTGGCTTCTTTTTACTTTTAATCATGAACGAAAAACACGTCTTCACTTCATGTTTGCGATGATAAAATCGTGTACTCCCCCCCCCCCAAAAAAAAAATCACGATATATATAGCAATATCAACTCATAAAACATTGATTTAAAAATACCACATTCCTCCACCTCCGAATACTAATCATACAACAGTTTACACATCTTTGATTTTATTGGGAGTGCATGCTCTTCGAACGCTTTTTTTGCAAAAAATCTAAATACTGCCTAATTATTTTTATATCGCCATAGGCTGTAAAACAGACGCATGCGCAGTTCGTGCATTGCAACCAAATAGTGCCCTTAAGTAATCAAAGACAAAGACATGCAAATGCATGGAATAGCATTCTTGCGGTAATATTTAATTAAAAAGTTCATGTAATTAATTCACTTAATGTTAATTTTTTTTTTGCATTTTCTTCAATTTAGTTTACATAGCAAAAACAGCAACGTGTTCACCGAGAGCACAGATTAAGAAAAACAGTAAATTCATTAATTGGTAATTACTTACAATGCTAAGCGTTTATGCCACTAATTGCTATAATAATAATAATGCGCACCGTATCTCTGCTCCAATATATATATTTTTAGAGTTATATATATATATATATATATATATATATATATATATAAGTACTTAATGTATCAACATAAACTATTATAAGGAGATATAATTTTTATGTATCAGTTTTCAGTATTTATTTCAACAGTGCTCGATACGTAAGTAGAGCTAGGTAGTAAGCAATGAAAATATATATGGAAATTAAGGTACACAGAGGCTCCCGCGTTTCATCCCCGGGGGGAATCTTCAGGCTAAATATATATATATATATATATAGTATAAAAATATATCTATTGCAAGTAACGTACACAGAAGCGTCCACGTTTAATTCCCGCAGGAAATCATCGGGCTAAGGCGTGGATGAATTGTTTGAGATTGCTTTTATATCTGAATAATGTTTGTTCTAGTTAACGGACCAATCGGATTCTTTGGTATTATTACTCACTGTCAGTCTATTATTTTCATTGGTCGAACCCCTTTCGAACAAAAGTCTGACTAACATTTGTTTGACACCCTTTCATTTGAGGAGCGTTTTGGTACTCCCAATTTTTTAAATAGGCTAAATTAATAGATGGCCATCATTTTAACACGGTGAGACAAAAATCATGTATCTTTTCTTTTTATTTAGTTACCCGCTTTTATTTCAGAATTATTTAGTTAAGGTTTATTTATTTATTTATTTATTTATTATAATTATCGTCAAGTAAAGTTTATCCGGTGGCTATAGTTAATTGAATTTTATAAATAAATGCATATAGAGAGAGTGTGAGGGGAAAGAGATAGAGGAAGGAGAAATCGTGTCATAGTCATACAGTCAAAAATACGGATTTAACAAAAAGAGATTAACAAATGGCCATGATTTCGCATTAATTCAGGACTTTTTTTTACCATGATGAAATAACAAAATCATTATTTATACATTGAGTGGAGTGATGTGAGTAAATACTCCAAGATGTCAAGTAGCAAGTAGAAGAGATTATTAGAGTTGAGAAAGGTTCTACCGGTACTTCAACATGGAATTGCTGGTTAGTTTGCCCTTTCTGTAGCGATTTGCTAGTAATGTTGAAAGAGAGTGGATAAGGTAGTTGGGATGTCGGGAAAGGAGAGGCTGAGAAGCATGGTAAAGGTAAGAGAATTATCGTGGGTAAGGGGGGGGGTGTTAAAACCTATATACCTCACACAAACACACACATACACACACACATATATATATATATATATATATATATATATATTGAAATATATATATATATATATATATGTATTGAAATGTATTGCAATATCTACATGTATAAATAGCTATTCCATTGCGTGTAAAACTAAGGGGGTAATTCAGCATATATTCCAGTGAGCATAAATATGAGCAGCAGCTTACTGAAGTATCAACATTTTAATAATATAAACAAGGTTATAATATGCTTTTTTTTTTCAAGTGAAATTGATTATAAAAGTTGTAGGTAAGATAGGTACCAAAATAGTAGATTTTCCTTATTTAGGATGCTGCTATTTTCACAAGATTTCGGCCGATCTCTCTCCGATCTTCTTCGGGTTCTTTTTGTGGTAGTTGATAATATTGCGGGAATTAACTATGTAACCGAATTCGATTAAGATTTCCTTTCGAAAATCAGCATGTGAATAATGTCACAAGACTTCATGCTACAACGATGACTACAATGGTGATGATTAAATGCTCAATAAATTTACCGATCAAATAAGAATACGAAAAGAAACCAAAGAAAAAGAGAAACAAAGATGATTGTATTAAATAGCAATCAATTTTAACGATAACAGGTGAAGATAGTTCGACGTGGTTGGCGTGCTCCATCAAAGGCGACGTTATTTAAATGAGGTCGCACATTTAAGTCGATTGTATCTCAGGCGAGAGGAACGAAAACTTGAAACAAAATGAAAATTTTAAAATAAAACAAAATGATAAAAATGTCATTTTATCACTAATTTGTACGTTCGCACGATAAAAAAAAGAGTCTATCACCAAAGTCAGTTGGGAAATCAAGGGTCAATTGTGATAATTTGTCTAAAAGAACGCACATCGCCAATGACTTGATTTCTTTCGGTTATTTAACTATATGTAAAACTAACAGGATGTATTTATTGTCCATGCGTTGCATTTAGAGGTGGCCTTGAATCACAACACCCCATCCCATTCCAGAAGGTAGAGAAAGGAAGTAAGCTTACAAAAGTCTAAACGTTCAAAGGTGATATGCATGGAAACAGTCGTCAGAAGACATAAAACTGAAAGGAAGGACAACATGATCGAATAACATCTTGGGAGAAATATTTGGGAGCGGAATGAGATATATGTATGAAATGTAGTCCTAAATGTCACCAGTAACCTCTCTCTCTCTCTCTCTCTCTCTCTCTCTCTCTCTCTGCTCGAAGCTTTACCTAAGGTATAACAAAGATCTATCTGTCCAGGGTTCAGATGCATTTTCCTCAGTTATATGTAATTAACTATGATTTGACTATCAACACATCCCTTATATAAGGTATCGACTAGAAGAAAGTATTCATACCGTTTAATGTGTTATCAAAGGAAGAGACGATATCCAACATATATATCTAGAAAGTATCCAATACATTTGAGGAACTTTGCTGATAGATGAGCCTTTTTTCTTTTATTCACACATAACAATTAATATTTCTAATGTGAATTACATGTGACACATCGAATTTGGTGCAATTCTAACAGTTTAAAAAACAATGAAACGAAATTAATATCAAATGTGTCTAAATTCTTCCAAATTAAAACTGACGAGTTTTTTTAAATAGCATTTCTAAGCCATCAACTGTTGGGATTGAGTAACTAAATGTGAGAAAACATAATTTGATAAATAAATGTATATTAAAATAAATTGTGACTTTTTACGCTAATAGAAATTGGCAAACATGTTGCTGTACAACTGATATTTTATTTTAATTTAAAATTAGACTTATTACGTAATATGATCAGTTTTTCAATTCTGATACTTTTTGGGGCGGGGTTATTGTAAAAAAAAATACCTTGATTTGTTCTGATCAGATTCAATGTTCTACTTTGGAACAGACACCAGGAATATCGATTAGTCTGCTTATCTAATTATTGATTAACATGTTTCCAAACATGTTAAACCAAACAAATATCGATCGGTTTTGTATCGGGAATTCCTGTTTTGCTCTTTCCTCACTTTAGAAATGAGCTAGACACATGCGAAAATATCGAGTTTAAATAAAAATCAATTGTTGGTCACATCACGGATTTGCATCAGTTCCAATTCAATGGATCTTCTTTGAATTGTCTTAGTTGCATTGTTCTACGAGATTTGTTTTATCTACATAGTTTTACCTTAATTCATGACGTCATTGACGACATTACATGGTGTGCGTCGTTAATGAATTTCAAAGACTTACCATTTTAAAAGTCATGTACACACAACTTAAATATAAATCAATTACAACTCTACACAGTTCTTACTAGAGTGTGTTCTAACAAAAATTGTCTTGTTCTTCCTTGGTCATTGACGGCTCTCTTTTTCATTTATATTTTACGTGAACTCATAGCGATATTTCATGTTATGTAATAACGATATTGTACCGGATATCCCAAAAAACAGGATATTTACTATAATCATCACACCCGTATGTAATTGTTGGAAATAGAAAACAATTTTTAATAACAGAAATATTGGTAAAACACAAATGTTAGATTAGATATTCAATTTCCTTTCTGTTGACAGCTGGACAAAGGCGCAGACTGTCGTCCTTTCGATTACTTCAAACGAGATATTGCTTCAATTTTCTATGGACAGAATTTTTAAGGATCTTATGTCAATGGCCTTTCTCTCTGTAACAAAAGTTGATATTTTTTGACTAACGAGTCACTGTTATCAAGGCACGAAGGCGACTCGAGGACATGGGTTTATGGTTTGTGTCAGGTGGAGAGTGAGACTAACACCATGGGGTTTGCAGTCGATGGATTGGGTTTAGGCAAAATATGATTACTTAAGACGACGGCTCAACAAGAACTTGTTAACATTGCACTTGAAAACGACCATGCTGTAGTAGGTTTGGGAGCAGTACGGTGGTATTGCATACCACAGACGGATAGATCTTGGAAAGAAACTCTACTCACGGAAATTTCGCTTGGCTCCAGTTAAACAGCAGAAAGGAAAATTCGACACAGTTGTTTTATCTAGACGAGATAATAAACTTAATTACGTTGAAACCTGGACATGTTGAGCCCCATTCTTATTGGTTGTAAGCTAGGCAACCGTGCCCTCAAATTTGTGCGTCTCTGATCCATATAGTTTCCATGGTCATTCATCTCTTTTCTTTATTTAATTTACGTCGAGGAACATTTAGGTGCACATACCATCTCTATACACGAGTTGATTCACAGATTTTCTACATTACCTGGGATTTTGTGAGGCAGCCTGTTGGTAGTGAATTACTTATATCCATGTTAAATAAACCGAATAGAGTGAATAAAAAGTTAGGAAATTACCCATATACAGACCTAACGATACTATTTTAATGCGATTAAGTACAGCTTTACATCGGGTTCGGTTAAGTGAGTTTAAACATGTAATTTCTTTTTGTTCAAAAGCGACTATTGTATTCGCGTAGATTGCGTTGAACAATGAGGTTGCTTTACGTTCAGTAACCATACTTTATTCTTTGCATCCGATGTTTTTTGTTAATCTATGTTTATATTATATATATATATATATATATATATATATATATATATATAAATCAGAGATTAAATGTTTTATATGGATGGCGTCATCCATTGAAACAGAGTGACGGAGAATAAATGTGCACAGAAGGCGATGTCAGAAAACGATGACGTTATTCATCAAACTAGAGAAAAAAGAGAGAGGAGAGAGAGAGACAGTGTGACATTTTATCTAGACGACCCGTTACACGAAGAACGTCTAGACCACTACGAATTTCGGATACTATGGATAATGTGGATAATATTTAGTTGTGTTTTATGAAAAAGAACAAAGGAGGGGTGGAAAGCTTTTAAAGAAAATTAAGACATTTCCGATTTTGATTAAATTTTATCGTAGATATTACACGTTAATTAATAACTATTCCACACATTCATGGTTTTTGGACTTTTTAAAGTGGATGGTAAGGGCTGGCATAGTATGGACATAAACACCGATTTAAAAATTAAAATATTTGCGATTAACATGAAATTTTATCCATAGGTATTAGACATTTATTCAATCGGATTCCCTGTATTTCAATTCATTATTAAGACATAGTAAGCTTTAGCTCCTAATATTAAACAATTTTCTTGAATCAAAATAAATTAATACATACACACACACACACACACACACACACATATATATATATATTAGTTGAGTATTTCGAAGGAATTATAACTGACAAGTTTATATAAGAGAATATCTTAATTAAAAATGTTTAACAGTAACGTTAGATATAAGATAAAAAGGTACGGCGGCATCATTTCTGTATTTCGCAAGTTATGGCAGACAATTTTTATTTAATGTGGACAAAATTGGCGAAATTATCTACTTAAATGAGGCTGGATCAGTTGGGTGGTTGAGGTGGCGTCCACCTCGTTGCGGTATGAGAATGAAGTCTCTGTCACCCTAAAATTGAAAGTGGACGTTGTCATGTTCTACTTTATGATGTTAGACCTGCGCTCTTTCTCATTAATCGAACTTTCGGCTCCTTATGGATTCGTTAATAACATGTTTATTGCATTATTCTTATTGTCTGCTGTATTTTGTCAGATGTTTTTGGAATGTAAATTTGTTCGTGGAAGTCTCGTTTGGTGTTTTGCAAAGGGAAATAAAAAGAGTAAAATATTATTTGCTGTGATTGTCACAAAGTAGTTTACTTGCTGTGAATGTCTTACATGGTAGACAAGGATTGGAGCTGTATAAGTCGTCTAAATAAAAATCAGCCGATAAATCAAATGAAATAAAGCTGTACATTGCGCTCACTTAAATGTGTTGAACAAAACGTTTGCCTCGTTGCTCATTTTCTACTTGATTCACACAGTGTGCAATCATGCGTCAGCATCATTATTGCATGAGACATATCAATACTGAATATATTGAATACACTAGATATAAATAATACTTATAATTGTATAAACCGTATACAAGAAAATTACAAAAAGTGGTCAGAAAATTATCAAAATAAATGATAAAAGTTGCCATCTGATACGAACCCAGTCATTGTTTAATTGTATCATATTCGGCTTCAATGCAATATTAATTTAATCTAAGTCTTCGATTTAAAAGGAACACGAAATAAGAGACACTCTAGTTGTTTTTAATTCAAGCTGTTTTGTCGTCAGTCAGAGAAAAAGAAATCTTCTATTAAGACATTTAAAAAAATGTTTGGTCCCAATGTACAGTGCCCCATTTCGGTGTAACGTTACAACATCTACCATAAGCTCTAATCTTGTGTCGTCTGAACATTTAAAGGAACATGAAAATACTGAAGAGGCGAAAATTACTGTTTCTACATTGTGTACACCAAAAGAAATGGGATTTTATAGAAAAGTGCACGTCGGATAGAAATGTGTTGGCTTAGATATGGGTATATGTTAAGAAGTATTTGTATATAATTGTTTGATGTGTTTTCGACTAAAAGCGATCGGTTTCTTTTTGTTGATAAAAACAAACAGTAACTTGTATACATAACTGAACATAAGATACCATTCATATCATCACTATCAATAGTCACATGTTTATCCGTGCGGTAGAAACGAGCAGTAACTTGTATAAATAACTGAACATAAGATACCATTCATATCATCACTATCAATAGTCACATGTTTATCCGTGCGGTAGAAACGAGCAGTAACTTGTATAAATAACTGAACATCAGATACCATTCATATCATCACTATAGATATTCACATGTGTATCCGTGCGGTAGAAACGAGCAGTAACTTGTATAAATTACTGAACATCAGATACAATTCATATCATCACTATAGATAGTCACATGTTTATCCGTGCTGTAAAAACGAGCAGTTACTTGTATAAATAACTGAACATCAGATGCCATTCATATCATCACTATAGATAATCACATTTTCATCCGTGCGGTCGAAACGAGCAGTAACTTGTATAAATAACTGAACATCAGATACCATTCATATCATCACTATAGATAGTCACATGTGTATCCGTGCTGTAAAAACGAGCAGTAACTTGTATAAATAACTGAACATCAGATACCATTCATATCATCACTATAGATAGTCACATGTTTATCCGTGCTGTAAAAACGAACAGTAACTTGTATAAATAACTGAACATCAGATACCATTCATATCATCACTATAGATAATCACATGTTTATCCGTGCTGTAAAAACGAGCAGTAACTTGTATAAATAACTGAACATCAGATACCATTCATATCATCACTATTGATAATCACATGTTTATCCGTGCTGTAAAAACGAACAGTAACTTGTATAAATAACTGAACATCAGATACCATTCATATCATCACTATAGATAATCACATGTTTATCCGTGCTGTAAAAACGAGCAGTAACTTGTATAAATAACTGAACATCAGATACCATTCATATCATCACTATAGATAATCACATGTTTATCCGTGCTGGAAAAACGAACAGTAACGTGTATAAATAACTGAATATCAGATCCCATTCATATCATCACTATAGATAGTCACATGTGTATCCGTGCTGTAAAAACGAACAGTAACTTGTATAAATAACTGAACATCAGATACCATTCATATAATCATCATAGATATTTACATGTTTATCCGTGCTGTAAAAAATTACGGCAACATATTTAAAGCTATATTCTGTCTAAAATGTCGGCAACATGTATATTTATTAACCTCCTACTGAGTAACTTAAGTTTAAGATGGGTATTGGAGAGAATATCTTATGTATAGTGTGATGTAGTAAGTATTTTTTTTTAGATAATATTGTTTCTTCGGTTAATATTATTAAAAAGCGATTATTTAGTAAGCGGGCTATCCAGAATAATTACAAAAATCAAAGTCAAATATTACACTGTACAGGATTCGAACCTCAACAACAAACGAGCAACTTAATGCACGAAGGTTTTTATGAATATAAATAAAATATAAACACACTTATTTATATAAGTACATTAGCAATAAAACATTAAATTTGGTAGCTAAAAACTTCGCAAACACTTGAAACCCACCGAGTTGTAATAAGAAAAAATGTTACGCGTATGCAAAATAAATAATATGAAGTAACTACATAATAACAATGTATACATCAGATATAAAAATAGATAATATATAAGCAGCATTTGGTGGCATAATAGAAGTATTAATATTATCACATGAAATAATTAACTGCAAAATGTTATCACTCATAAGAAGATAAATCTAATATCTAGGTTTTAGTTAACCTAAGAAACAATACCACTACAGCTTCTGGCTTAGCGACAGTGGCATTGCCATTGCGTTTATTTGTCTGTTGCAAATGTGACTTAACCAAAAGTCCCCATAACGACTTAGACATTGCGATTACCAATGCAGTTTTTACAATTAAATAATTTCGAAGTAAAAATACAAATGACTCTGCTGATACAAAATGATACAAATTATGCTAATAATTATTATTAGATAGGATTTCGCATGAATACGATTTAACATGATATTGTTTCTGTGCTATATCTTCTCATTACACGCCCTCTCTTGTCGTAACCTCATGCGTGACAGGAGGGGACTATATATATATATATATATATATATATATATATATATATATATATATATATATATTCCGCTGAAGAAGGTCTGAATTTCTCAGATCTGAAACCGATGGTACGGGTGTTGTTATAATTTACTGTATTATATATATATATATATATATATATATATATACGCTTTATTGTAGAGAGTACACACATATGTATAATGAGAGTGACGTGACTGAGTAACCGGTAGTGACGTAGCGAACAGGAAGTACGTGGAAGGAAATACATGGTTTAATCGTCTTTTTATGTGCGATGAGGCAGACCTTTTGTCGAATATTCCAGGGTGAACCAGTCTCTTCCGTATGGCCATTCTGGGTGATGACTTGTAATGTAATGGCCGCATTAAATTATTTACAATAGAATATATATATATATATATATATATATATATATATATATATATATATATATATATATATGTATATATGTATATATGTATATGTTTGTGTATACTGTTGGTAATAAAGAATCCCTACTTGTAAGAACACGTGAATATTTTTTTTCGGAAAAAATACAAAAATATCCTCTTTGATCTTATGCAATTAATCATTTTAAGGAATGTTTGCTGCTTTAGTATACTTTGATATATATATATATATATATATGTGTGTGTGTGTACATGTATATATATGTGTGTGTGTACATGTATATATATATGTATATGTGTGCGTGCATATATTATTCGCGCCGAGTACAAATAAACAGTTGGTAATCTGCTTTATGTTGTCAATTGTTTTTATCCATCTTGCACAATTCAGCTTATAAACGGATTATCCTTTACCGACTTGCGCGATCAGCTATTGTTTCAAAGCCGCAAATACAATTCGTTTCAAGAATTGCACTGCTTAATACTTGTACAAGTATTTCCCATGTATCCCCCTCATCCACACACACACTTGTAAACTAAAATCTTCTCTTTGAAACCCACTTAAATATATTTATGGACGATTACTAACTTCTAACGGAACAAAGAACTGAATAGAAATGCAAATAAAAACGTGGTTGTCTGTTTGGGCGTATATCCTGGTCACGGCACCATAAAGAGTAGGAGAAAGTAAACATAGAAATAAAGTGATAACTTCTTCTTATCGACCATCTGTTTGTTTCCATCGGTCGAGCATGGGCATCATTCTGATCTGTCCTGTGTTCTCCTGATATCTCAACCTCTGTATAATCTTCTTGTTTTATTGAAATGTGACATCATCATTAATATCCTACATCTATTAGTTATAATAAAGTAATGACTTCTTTTCAACAAATCGTATAGAAAGAATCGTTTACAATATGTACTATGTTTCAATATTCCAGTCCTATTTGGCCTTAATATAGTTTCCAGAGATAATAGATATCACCTGAACGGGTGTCTGTGCGACGAATGGTAAATTCATAGTTGTGAAGTGTTAAACTGATATTCTATTGTGCTGACATGTCTTAAGTCTGGTTCTTGGGAAAAATCCAAGACGACCGGGAACAATGTTGGGATAAGTAAAGAAAGACTAAAGTCATTTCGGGAGTTTTCTTTCTCTTTTTATTTTTATTTTTATTTACTTTTATTTATTTTTTAAAAATGAAAATCGCTCCAGACAAGGAATGAAGCCACTTGATGTAAGGAGCTAACAAGAACAAATATGAGTATCGCAAAGACAGGAGATACCTATTGACCTTTGTCTTGAAAAGACCAAGATTTCAGGTAGGAGGAAAACAGTCAGCAGGAAGAGAGTTCCACAAATCTGCCGTTCTCGGAAAGAAGCTACTGGAATAGGAAGTTGTGTTATACTGAGGTATCAAAACAGCGAATTCATGAAGACCACTAGACCAACGAGTCACAAATCCTCAATCATCCGAAACAACATATTCCCACTGAAGTGTAAAGGTTGCTGTGGTAGATGCCATGTTTATAGAGAGGAAAAAGCTAGGTTGGAAGTTGGCACCAAGATATTTGTTCACATTACATTTAAATTCCTGCATGTTGGTACTGTAAAGAAATCAGGAAGCATGAAAAGTTTTCAAAATACAAGTGGTCTCGGGAAAACGCTATCATAATATAAACTGTTCCGGCATCTATGCACAACTAAAGTGAAAGGGCGAGATTTAGCAATTGGTCGGGTTGGTCGTGCGATAATAAAGAACTGATAGTCTTGTCTAACAACGGAGACAAATGCGAAGGTAACTAACATTAATGTTTCAACGAGTGACGCGCATGTGATTATTATTGCTTCAGCTCATATCACAGATTCAGTCTTCTTTGATTTAAGTGATTGCTTTCTTTAAATTGTCATTGTCGCCTTGTTTCTAGATTTTGATTTCAGTCATAAAGTTATCGATTAATTCGCGTCTCTCTTTCGGGCATTACTTGAAGGAAAACGTCTAGTTGATTGGGACGATGGCTAAGTAGTAAGGATCTCACCTTAGTAAAACATTTTAAATCTCGCGTAAAACCACTATTCTGTACAGAAGAAGTATTCAGTTTGTGAAGTGTATTTTTTTAAATAAATAATACGTTTTTCCTAACAGAAAATACCTAGCTTAAATTACAGTTCAATATGTTTACTTAAAATAAACAAGTTATGGCTATTCTTTGTTTTTAAATCAAACTTGTCTTAGCATTACTGCATTGTTTACCAAATTGTTAACTAACATCCATCTATGTTGGAAGGTAAGAGTAATGCACAGTATTACGAAAGTAAACCAAATTATGTTTAGCCAGTCCTTATACTTTATCGTCGTTGTTTTGTGGCAGTACGAAGGAGAAAATAATATATATATATATATATATATATATTTATTATGCAGGGAACAAAATATGCCGTTGCAGATTGCTTTGTGTATCTCACAAAAGCATTTGATACTGTCAGTCGCGAAGGTCTGTACTTCGCACATTTTAAAATTGGCTGCCCTCCAAAGCTTTTGAATCTCATAAGAACGTCCACCAGAATATGAAAGGAACAGTACAGTTTGATGGAAACCTGTCTGAACTATTTAACATTTGCAATGGAGTGCAATAGGCTTTGTTCTGGTCCCAACCCTCTTTGGGATCTTTTTCTAAATGCTTTTGGTGATGCAAATAGATTGATCCCTCTTAAAACAAGATCGTATGGGTGCCCTATTTACCAGACTCCGACCAAAAACTACGGCCAGCCAAGCCATGATAAGGGGCATGCTTTATGCTAATAATGCAGGCATAGTTACTCAAACTGACGAGAAGCTTCAATTTCTTAATGAACCGCCTCTCTGTTGCCTGTAAGTATTTCAGCCCGATCATTAGTCTCCCAAAGACCAAAATAGTGTCCCGAGGCTCAACTTGCAAGCATTCTATCAGAATTGACAACTAATATCATAGTGATTTTTAGATTTCCTATAGCTTAGCTAAAACATCTCAGAATCTCTCTCGTTGGATGCAGAAATAAACAAAAAGATTGGTAAAGCAGTAGCCACCTTGTCTAAGCTAAATGGTCGAGTCGAATGTTAGTCTATGGTGTTGCATTATAAGTATCCTGCTGTATGGCAGTGAGTCATGGACATCCTTTACTAAACAAGAAGAAACGTTGCAGATATTCCATCATTCATCTGAGAAGACTGATTTTTATCCTTGGTATCAGATGAGAACACAACTGACAAATGTTGAGGTGCTTGAAATAGCTGGTCCGAAATCCATGTACAGACTGCTGAGGCAACGTCGACTGACATGACTTGGTCACGTTGATGGCAGAATTCCCAAAGGTCTCCTTTATGGAGATATAGGGATGTATGCAAGAGAAAAATGTAGGCCCTTGGCATCGATCTGTCAACCTGTGACAGCCTAGCATCTGACAGTAATGAATGAAAAAAAAACTAAAACGACAGCTTGACATCGAGGAAGCAAAGTGGAAGAAGAAAGCCGCTGAAAAACGTGCAAGGAGAGAAGTAAGGGCAAAAGAAAGTGAGCTTCCTCATCCACCCTCCTCCTTCATCTGTGGCAACTGTGGCAGAAACTGCAAGGCAAAAAATGCTTAGATTAAGTTAGTATTAAGCCTTAGAGTATTGGCATTACTGAAAAGACTCAGTAAATACTGAAACTAGCCGGCTAAATATGCAAGTGTCATTCATGGTCGGACACGACCGACAAAGGGCTACTATATATATATATATATATATATATTAGAGAGGGGGGGAGAAATAGATAGAAAGAATGAGAGGGAAACAAACAAAAAAGAGTGAAAGTGAGAAACAGTTAGACAGACAGAAAGAGGAGAGAAAGACGTCTGTTGTGTTCCGCGGCTAAGAAATAAGTTCCTGATCCTAATTTTGTCATCTTATATTTTACAGAAACGTTATCTTATGTTATCCTTCAACGTTAGGACATAGCCTTTCTTCTATCTGTTTTCTTCGTACACTATATGACCGCATTTACTTGAATATCAATCTCATGTTGTTTTCTGTTTTCGTTGTACCTAACGTTTGCACTTTTCTTAGTGTAAATAATGCCTAGATGACATTCGCTGAGATGGCTTTGTGAACAAAATGTTGACATGTAAAAGTACAATTGTCCACCGGATATTTACCGGTTGATACACTAAAAAGCAGACATATTTTTCAAAAGATAACGATCACGTGATGTCAAAGTAACCCACGTGTCTAGGAAGAATGTTGAAGGCAATTGAACTACCGTTCGCGCGAAAAAGAAACGTTCACGGATTTTCTCTCCAGCATACATTCTTTCGTTTTCTCTCTTTTCATTTCTTTCTACCACTTCTGTCTTATTTTATGGTATTTACTTGAATTTTTCGCACCTTTTTCGTTCCCTCTTTTATTACGTTATTTGGCTTATTTATTGTTATTTTTATTGTTTTTTTCTATCTTATATTTAATTCTTTGTATTTTTCTTTCTCGCTTTACTCGTTTTCTCTTTATGTGTTCATGTATTTATTTCTATGATCTTTCATTTCTAACTCTGTACTTGTTCTTTGCCTCCATTTTTTCTCCATTTTTGTCTTATTCTCTCCCACTTTTTTTCTCTTTGTTTTCCATCTTCCTTTCTTTCTTACGCCATGTAGCTTTTCTCTTTGCCCTTCATTTCCTTTTGTCCCAGTTTATATTGCATCCAGACAAAATAAGATGATATGATGCACTTTTGAAAGCTCTCTTTCTTCCTTCCTCTCTCCCTCTCTTATATATATATATATATAAGCTCTCACTCTCTTTCTGCCTCTCTCACTCTCTTTCTATCTCTCTCACTCTCTTTTTGTCTCTCTCACTCTTTTTCTGCCTCTCTCACTCTCTTTCTGCCTCTCTCACTCTCTTTCTGCCTCTCTCACTCTCTTTTTGTCTCTCTCACTCTCTTTCTGCCTCTCTCACTCTCTTTCTATCTCTCTCATTCTCTTTTTGTCTCTCTCACTCTTTTTCTGCCTCTCTCACTCTCTTTCTATCTCTCTCACTCTCTTTCTGTCTGTCCGCGCTGTCCAGTGCTCAGCTAAACAGTGTTTGTTCAATCACCTGTCAACGAATTGCTGCTAAAACATGCGTGTCACCAGTTGAAATGTTATCTATAATTTTCCTCGCACTTGTCTACTGTTCGGGCATTTAGAAAATGTAACTGGACTTTAACCCCTTTTAAACCGACAGCAAACAATCCGTTATAGGTAAAAGTATATTTATTAGTTCCTTATTCTGGTACAGTTTTCCATTCTCTCTATCTCATATCCTCTCCACCATCTCTGCTAGACATTATTTGATCTTAATAAATTAACAAATAAACACATTGCAAACAATAAGATATCTGCATACATGCATATGATGTGTTTAGTAAATAAACCTATTTATCTCGTAGGAATAGACTTTTAGATTTTTACAATTAGAGTGGGGACATTTTCAATACCCTGGGAGCAAAGTAGATTGTCCTGTAATCACCAGTACTTGAATCATGTAACTAACCATTAATCACAGTTTTTGTTAGATTATAGAAGATGACTAATGAGTATAATCTTAATCTTTTATCTCTATTCGATTTGTCATATCAATGCCGTGAAAAAGTGAATCACGTCTTCTTGTTGGCAATGGATGTCGATCGGAGCATTCAGTCACCGTTCGCGTCCATCGGTTGTATATCCTTCAGGTAATGTGTCCAGCCCATATCTTCTTTGATCAGTAGAACAAATTAATTGCGGATGCTACCCTTATCATTACCATTGCTCATTGTTAACTCGGTCGGCCGAAAGGCGCTGGATTTCATTTCGTACTTTTTCATATTTGTTAAAAGTTACAATTTTTTTCACTTTGGAAATAACATGGGGAACTAAAGTTGTCCTGTGGTTACCGGTGCCTGTTTCATGCAAATAACAATTAATCGTTACTTTTGCTAGATTCTGAGAGAAAGAAAAATCTAGATATTATATGGATGTGAAAATATTGTGATTTTTGTTGGAAGGGGTCGAGTTCTATTAGCCCCATATAGAGAGGGGGGAGAGGTTTACCTAAAATTCTGGTTTCGTCAGAAAAATAACGGAATAACAGAGATACAGACGCTGACTAAAACATGCTTTTTTTCTATTAACATAAAATACCATGAAAATAATACAACGTGCGCTGTTTACTTGCGAAGAAGCCAAATTCAGAGTCTCAACTGCTACCTTTAAATTATTAAGCAAATCCAAATTTAGGGTCTCCATTTTTAAACACCATCATATACAGAGTTATTCTTTAGTTGATGAAACGCAAATGATACTTTTTTAAAGAAAAGCAGCCGGCCTAAATTGTATTTAAAAACAAAAAGAAATAGGTTTTCTTTAGGAGTGACCAGTACGAGCTTCAAAACTGATCCGTTTTGAAGAAATTAGACTACTTATCCAGATTTCGGCCCCTGGTAATCAGTTTTACATGAAAACGTTGCTGACTATACATTGTTTAAATATATTTTGTCAATCCCTACTTTTTAGCCGCTGGTTTAAATAGCATCTCGCTAAAATTTTCATGGTGGCATCATATTTTTTGTATTCATGGTTTAAGCAAAATTCTAAAAATTAACCAAAGAGATCGACAGTTATTAATCAACTCTCGCCATGACGCGATTCACAAGATTGTGTCTCCCATTTTCTATCATACTGATACAAGAGAAGACACGCTATATAAGTCTACGTTTGCTTTATTCATTTATGATAAAAAATAACATTAAAATTATTACAATTAATAGGGCATACAGGCCCAAATTCTAGCTTCTGCTATCATGTGCAAGCAAAGGATTTTGGGTCTCCACCCGATCCAGGCATTTTGGAACACCATCATAGACAGAGTTATTGTTTAGTTGATGCAAAAGCAAATGATACTTTTGTGTATTTAAGAGTAACTGCCGGCCTAAATTGTATTTAAAAACAAAATTTTCCTGGTTGCATCGTATTATTTGTGTTTGCAAATTTCTAAAAATTGATCAAATGGGGTGCACCCAAACTTGCTAGATAAATATAGATAAATAATCGAACAGAATGAACTTTTACCAGCGGATGATTAATAGCTGTTAGTGACGCTAAACTGAAAAGGTCAAACTCAACTTTGCTGCTACCGTTTACCAGAGAGGAGGAGGAGGAGGAGGATGGGGTATAGGAGGAGGAATACACAGGTTATATCATTAGTTTATGCATCGTTGCCTTACAGGTATTTATGTGTAAAAAAATCAGCCTTATTTAGATACGGAAGGTCCTAAGAGCCTATAATGTTCGACGTTTCTCCAGCACCCCTTAATACTAAAAACGCATTGAAATTGGCATAAACGTATACGTATACTTACAATGTCCGATCTTCGACTTTTTCACTCCTTCTTTTTCGCACTGTTTTTTCTTCCTTCTTTCTTATACTGCTGACGTCATCCCGACATTCACTGTCTTTTTAATCTAGCACATTTACGTTAGCATGTTTTAACATTACTTATTTAAATTTACATTCTATATTCTGCACCAATGCCACATATTAGCGCTGCTGTTTTAATATAATTAGAATGGACCAGTGTTGAGGAGATATTTAGAAAAATTGAGCCAGCCACACATATTAAAGTATGTTTTATATAAATTCTTACTAAGATTATTAGATCGGTCATTTAGGGAATCTGTAAGTAGAAAAATCTGATTTCCATAAATAAATATTCGTAAGGATTATTATTATTAGTCGAATGTTCAGGCGAGATAGAAGCAAATTCTAGTCTATTTGAGCCAGCCGTATGTATAGAAGTAGGATTTTCCTTAAGTGAATGCTTGCAGGGATTATTACGGGACAAGGCTATTATTTAGGAGTGAGAGACAAACTATACGTCATGCGTACCAAATGTGACTATATAAGTTTGATTCACAAAAGGTAAATGTATGTAAGAATTATCAGAAAATTGGGAAAGTGTTTAAGACAGATGGATAAAATTATGGTTTATTTTAGTCACCTATAACTGTAAAAGTCTGAATTTGATAAAAAAAACATGGATGCAGGGATTACCATATAGACTGGGCATGTGTTCGGGAGAGATTGATAACATTAATGGCTATTTGGGCAATCGGTAATTATACCAGCCTAACGTTTGTAATAATAATAATAATAATAATAATAATAATAATAATAATAATAATAATAATAATAATAATAATAATAATAATTATTGTTATTATTATTATTAGTAGTAGTAGTAGTATTATTATTATTATTATTATTATTATTATTATTATTATTATTATTATTATTATTATTATTATTATTATTATTATTATGCCGCCGCCGCCGCCGCCGCCGCCGCTGCTAGCCCAGTGTTCAGAATATACGGCAACAATTATAGGCTATTTTGGTCATCCGTAACTATAACAGTCCAAAAATAAGGGCATATATAAGCGAAAGAAATTGACTTTCACTATCGGACGATTAATGGCTTTTGTGGTTCTAAACTTAGAAGGTCATCCTCTACCTTGCTGTTGCTACTGACTGGAACAGAAGAAGGAGATCATATATTTCATTAGCTTATGCATCGTTGGGTTCAGTTGTCAAGACGGAGGAAGCGTGAAGCAGTGTCCTGTCCTGTTTTCTCAAACAGCTTGACATTTCGTCCGCTTGTCGGGCGGTTTGCTTGCTTTTATAACGATATCTACATTTTTTTCCTAATGTCCCCGATGTCTGCAACCCAACTGAAGGGGGATTATTTGTATGCGAGGAAATCAAATCGATAATCGATTGTTGCTGAGAGTGGCAAATAGTTGTCGATGTTTTTTAAAGTAAAAAAAAAGTTCACTTTTTACCATGTCTATTTTCTGTTTTATTTTAATAGGAATAGTTCTCCTAAGCTAACTGCAATCTATCTGTACTTGCAAAGAAGAGGATTGTGAATAGATGTGACAGAGGGTTTGTTGAAACACTTTAACTTTAAATGAAACTAGAGTAGCTAGCTACCGTTGCGCATGAATCTATACTCACACACACGATATTTGATTAGATAATTTTATTAAAAGACAAGAGTGATACACCGCTCTTGACTTTGTTGTTGTGATCTGCATTGTACCACGTGTGCTTGTCCGCCATTTTTTCATGTGCTTTTTCATTTGGCTGAGAGAATGTTAACACAATAATACAATAACAACAGTTGAAAGCTTTTATTTCCATTGGCTAGGAACTTTTTTGACGTTAGTTGAAGTTCAAAGACTGCCGTTTTTATTTGTACCCAATGCCCTATACCGACGGGCGCTCCTTACAAACGCCCGCAATAAACATTCTACACAGATGTGTATTGTGTGTCTGTGTAAATCTACAGGAAAAGAGATCGACTGTTGTCAACCAACTCTCGCCATGGCGCCATTCATAAGATGTGGTCTCCTCCTTCCTCTCATGATGCAACTAGAGAAAAGAAGTAGAAGAGAAGACAAACGATATAAAACTGTGTTTGCTGTTTTACATTTACGATATAAAAATAAAAAATAAAATTACTAGAATTAATGAGGCATACAGGCCAGAATTCTTACTCATGTTATCATGCGCACGCAAGGGATCACTATGCTGACAACCATTGTACATTTGCCGGATATTTTTTCATGATGTTTTCTCATAGATTTTTTATCTATATTTCTTATTACATATTACATTTTTTACGCCAATACGTAGCTAAAGCAAAATACATTGTTTTAGACTATCAAAATAATTTCCAACGCGATTGATAATGTTTACCCATTCATATATCTATTTTTTAGTATCGCTTATGTTTGAATTCATGTTTAAAAACATGACGTAAACCATAAATCAATGACGTCACGCCAAAGCTATAATTATTTTGCTACGATCATGTGTTAAGCTTTATTTGTAAGAAAGATTAAATAGGTCAGTTGGTAAAACCCCAGACTCAAGGTCTCGGTTTCGATCTCCGATCATTACGCTCACTTTATTTGTTGGGAATATTTTATTTAATTGTTAAAAGTAGTTAACATCTCTGATATTTCGAAATGACACAAATTGCTCAATGCATTTATTTAGAAAAATGTGACTAACGAACGGACAGACGGATTGACAGCGGACAAATTCTCTATTTTATATAAGTAGAGATTATGTCTGTCTGTTCGTCCATCAGTCACAATTTTAAACAGTATTATTGATTTACTCCTCTCCAGGAGTTAGGCACAAGGCCAGTTTTTATCTTACTCCCACAAGTAAGATGTGACCCAAGGTCGGGTCGGGAAAGTGAAGGTGAGCACTCTGACCATTAAAAATTGCCTGGACAGCCCCGTCAGCATTCCCCGGTAGGGGCGTCTCAGGCAGTAAGCAATAAACTTACTCCTCCCCAAAGAGGGGAGGCGAAACCTGGGACGGTGGACCTCCTAGAACTGCACAGGACAGACCGATAGACCGGCGTCAATCAAGCCCCGAAGGCCAAGACAATACCAGTCTATGGGGTGCAGTATCCATCGGAACAGATACTACACTTTGATCTTATTTCGACTGTGAAATAATTTATTCATTAGATTTTATTTTCGGTTAAGTATTTTAAATAAATAATCAATTAATTAATTAATTGTTACTTATTAATTTAGAAGTTAGACTATTCGTATTCCCACAGATACATACACGATATTTGATCAGGTACTTTTATTAATAGAAATGGGAGAACTGATTAGAACTTCGCTGTCATCTTAATAACGATGTTATACTCATCATATATATATATATATTTATATATATATATATATATATATATTTATATATATATATATATTTATATATATATATATATTTATATATATATATATATTTATATATATATATATATATATATATATATATATATATTTATATATATTTATATATAGACGCAGAATATGTCCTCGGCGTGCCGGGTTTTAGTTATGTTAGGACTACTACATCACTTCCGCTAAAACTTTCGGAACTAGTATAAATCCATATATATATTCCCTCCAGCTAACAAGTACGGTACGTTACGTTAGATTCCCAAGGCTTGATTATGAAACTAGTCTAGAGGAAGTAAAACTACGAAGTAACGCCGGCTATTATCTGTAGATCCCGACATTGTTTTCCATCGTCCAGGACTTTTCCTTACAACTAGATTCAAGCACTGCCGGTTTAGGAGATATTTGGTTGAGAATTGTATAGTTATTGGTATCTATAGACTCCCCACGTAGGCATCCAGGTAATGTCTCGATCTCTCAAAACTAAAATGATGCCATTTATTTTTGTATGTTCAAGCTGACATTATTATTTACCACGTATGAGAAAGATGTGAAGCTTACAAGAAAGAAAATGGTCCAATATTTTCCATCCAAATTTTAAATGACAAATGGATCACATATAATCGCTAGGACATCTGTGTTCCTTTCTGATCCGTCAATAATAATAGGACATGGTGTTTTCAGTAAAAAAAAGAAACTGTTTTCTGTCAAGATATATAGATATTCATTGCAGACTATTTTATAAATATACATGTTTAAGCACTCAAATCCTATTTTTATTTCATAACAAGAGATAAAAACAATGATAAACAACATTTATATGGGAATTATATTATACTAAATAGATGACGAGTCAAGAAGACTTGAGAAAGATTGTAAATTACAAAGGTAAATAATGTCAACATAATTTGTGTATTTGAAGTACGATATTCATGATCCTTAGTCAATGTTAGTACATTGTACATGTAAAATTGTGAAGTAGAACAAATAGAAATACCGATGAAACAAAAAAATTGAATCAACGCATTAGAAAGTATTTTTTTTACATCATGTTTGAAAATATACAAAAATTTACTTATACATGGTAATGCAGCAGTTATGTTTATTTAAAGGTTTTTGTGAATTTCAGTTACTCATTAATCTTAAATTTAGGTTAAATATGAACAATAATGAAATACAATCACAATTAATTTAAGAAATTGTAATATGATGATTGATGAATTACATTTGTAGAATGCTGCTTGGTTAAGTCATGGCAACAAAGAAACCATTTCAAATAAAGCAATATTGTTAGAGAGGAAGAAAAATCGGTAGCCAGTCGCTTTCTTGTCGAGGAGAGATGTTATATAGCTATGGTGTGCAAGCATCAACGATGGCGGACAGTGTTACACAGCAAGGAAATACGACAGTCGCTATAAAACTAATAAGCATACTGTTTGAAGGATAATAAAAAGACAAACGGGGGAATAAACATTCGAATGCGAGTTATTGTCTTTTGTAACTTAAAGCAACAGCAGCAACACAAATAAAGGTTTTACCATCGTACGTAACGCCACATCTGCACTTAGTGCCTTTACCCAATTCTGGAGGTAAATAGAGAGAGTTTTTAAAAGTGCATATAAAGAGTAAGATAAAAAAAAAGTTATGGGAAATTAGCGAGATTTTAAGAATGATTGTCGGAGATCACTGTTACGACAGAAAATGAATAGCATTCTATTTAGCTCATCTAATCAAAACTTTTATGATGACCAACCAGACAAGCGACCGTTTACAGGCTGACACATTATTTGTGTTCTTTATTTAGTTACGTTAATCGCTTACTTTCCGTTTCACACTTCTCGTCTCATTCGCCTTTATTTCCACCAACGAATACATTCAATGTGCAAACATGCTAACACAATTATTAGAGATTTAGGGTATTTGTTAATGAAACTAAAAGAATAAAAAAGGGCGAAAAATAAATATGCAACAGGTAAATGTTACCAAAGGCAAGATAAGTTACTCTTCTATTTATTTGAATAAGTTTATTTGTGTTAAACTTACTTTAACGCTTTTTTTATTACTAAACAACTATGGTGTCCACTCTTTTCAGTTAGAACGAAAAACAAATGGATGGCCATAAAGCCCTGTACGAGGACCCTTGATAATAGCTTAAAACTCGAAAAGAATAGATACTGGTAGAAATACATCCAATAAATGTCACCAATCGTGCGAAAATCTAATGTTCTACCAGTATTGTGTTTATTTTTTATTTTTCGAACGATAATCAAGGGTACTCGTGTAGGGCTTATGGCAAGCCATTTTGTGTTTCGTTCTAATTGAACAGAGTCGACACAAGGTTGGTTTTAGAACTAAAAAGCGCTTTGAAATGAGTTCAAACACAAATACAAATACACTTACCCAAGTAGGTAGAAGAGTAATTTCTCATGCCTCTTGTAACATTTACTTGTTGGATATTTGTTTTGTTTTTTCACCCTTTTGTAGTTCTGTAGGTTACAATAACAAATACCTGAGATTTAATATAATCCTGCGACCAGCTTGAATAATTATCTGTACACTGACGATTCCACCAGGAAGAAGCGTATACGCATATATATATATATATATATATATATATATATATATATATATATATATATATATATATATAAAGTATAAATTTTTATTTATACAAACATTATTGGTTACATATGTGCATACATGTTTCGGTTGCACTTTTCCAAGAAAGTCAACCTCATCAGACCAATAATTTTTTAGTGGTCTGATGAGGTTGACTTTCTTGGAAAAGTGCAACCGAAACATGTATGCACATATGTAACCAATAATGTTTGTA
>OY744525.1:83279164-83306664 GCA_963556195.1 Sepiola atlantica | reverse complement strand
TCTATCTATGTATCTCTTCTGATGATAAGATTCCAATCTTTGAAAATCCCGACGTAAGGAAAGAGACATATACACGCTTTTATTGAATACACCTTGCATTGAACAACTGAAGATGAAATAGATTTGTCATCCTTACATTTTTATTTCTTTTTTTTTCATTTATCTCTATCTATCTATCTATCTATCTATCTATCTATCTCTCTCTCTCTCTCTCTCTCTATATATATATATATATATATATATATATATATATATATATATATATATATATATATATGCAATAGTTTCGTCGATATTAAAACTAATTAATTAAAGTGATTTAATAAAAGGGATAAATTACGAAAGCCATTTTTACAACATGATCATTAATTTTCACGGAAGGTAATTTAAATGAAACTTACCTACTTTATCTAGCTAAAAAGAAATATATACAAACGCATAAGAGTTCATAGACAGAGGAAGTAGGTGAGCCGTCCCCCTCAATCCTCATTCCCTTACCTTCTCGCTGTCTATTTCGCGACGCCAAAACCAATTTTGTTATTGTTTTTAAAAAACACGCCCCACGCCGCTACGCATCATTACTCAAGCGAATGTATTTCTAGTTTCTATCCATTTATTTCTTATTTCAAAAGATGAATACATTTGTACGGAAATTACCAAAAGTATTTAAACGGATGCAGATGTATCTGTAGATCAGTAGAACTGAGCAGTGAGAATATATGGAGTCGATTTGCTGAGAAAATCGTATTTACCATTTAAAGCCAATCAAAAAGGTTCATTGTGAAGAGTATTAATTATTGCGATTACCTGGACAATAATTGTAAATGATAAAGTCCTCTGATCAGCAGTTTCAAACTGAAGTGTGTATTTCTGCAAGAAAATGCCCCTTCTCGTGTATGTAATATTACATGTGCATTTTTAACGTAAAAGGTTTACACGGGAGTAAATAATTGAATCGTCGTCATCAATTCAATCGGAAATCGGTAATCAATTGATGAAATTTCAGCTAAGTGAAAAACAACATAACAACATAGAAGATATGGGGAAGCAATGAAAACCACGTTGAACCTGCTGATGCAAAGAATTTAACTAAAGCAATGGATACTAGTTTAGTGGCTGCTGTTGGGAAGAAGGGGCACTATAGTAAGATGTAAACGCTTCAAATACATGTAAAATAGTGCACCTGCATTTATTCTCATGTGAATATTTTAGAAATAGGTTCGTATTCATGGATAGACCCTGGCTTTTGAAATCATTTGTAAAAAGTGACTACGTGGAAGAGGAGACAGGAGTCTCTCTAGAAAGGTAATGTTCACTTCGGATGGACGAGACCTGCTCGAATATATTTTATTGTACACTATACACTATACTGCTGAGGTTATTCTTTTTCTTCTCTTCTTTAATGTTAACTGGAATCTTCAGAGACACTATAGATTTGAGTGTGAGATAATTGGGCACAGATGATAGTGCCCATATAAGTCGGGGAAGTTTAGAGAATAGCGAGAAAATGGCTAGCCAACAAGGTAGTGAGGCTGGGACTGCTGGGTTATACAGTGTCCTGTTAGGTACCGAAGCGTGAAACTTTTGTTGAAATCCGCTAAAGCTATGAAAATAAACCCTAAAATACGAACTCTATCGATTGTGCTCAAATAATACAAGTTGTTAATTGTTAATAACACGGCACCGTCATTTCATTTAGATAAAAGCCTTTTTTTGTGTTCCATCATCACCACCGCCTGTGCCGAAATCGAGCACATTGATTTTGGACAGGATAGACACTAAGAAGACAATCACGGGCCTGGCCTTATCCAACAGCATGATGATTATAATCTAGTCGACCACATACGGCGTCGTGATTTCACATGTTTATCATGTGTGTTTGTGATTGTTTTATTAGTTATTTGCCTTGATTAATTGTTGATGATTTTATTTATTTATTATTCAATCAAAACAAGATTTTCCGAATTTATATAATTCAGATCGCAGTTTTTATAATAAACTACAAAACTTTAATACAGCACCTTGAAATATTCTTACCCATTTAAGTGTAAGAATATTTCAAGGTGCTGTATAAAAGTTATTTGCATGAATCGTTACGATTTGGATACTTTTCAAAGCAGATTTGACTGATTGCGGCGGTACGTTATTCGCATAATAACTTCGGATGGACTTTATGTTAAAATTGTAAAAACCATAAAAGAGCTAGCTTAAAATTCAGCCGAAGGGTGTATTATTTTCTTACTAGTATATGTATATATATTTCTTTAGATTATATATTGTGTATTTAAATCTGTATGACTAGGTATCTTTCCTCTTATCTATTTGCTTTTCTGGTACTAAAAGTACTTAAGCATTTTTTAAAAATCATATGCATCTTATATTCCTATATACATCCATATGCTAACAACCATGTCGCAGAATGGTTCTTGGGTGTAGTGTTTACATAGTAGTATTATTATTATTTGTACTCACGAGGAGTTCTCACACAGATCGTCAGTGATTGCTCAACGGCAACAACCAGTGGTATTTCCTGGAGTCTGAGTGACAACAAGCTTCCCCAGATTTCCAGTATTCTTCACCTCTTTTCAATAACGATGCGGTATCGCAACAGGCCCTTACCATTGATTTCTCGCTGGTAAGGACAATCGGTCTTATCTGGGATTTGGGTGGCAATAAGCCTCCCCAAGGCTCCAGCAGTCTCCGCACTTTTGCAGTGGAGGTCTGGTTTGTGCTGTCCCTTCTCGGTCTTCTTACCATCCTCGAGACTCTACAAATACGTTGTCTAGTGTCAGCCTAGGCCGGCACCATTTAAAAAAGAATTAATTAATTAATTTTATTTATTTATTTATGCATTTTTTAATTTTTATTTTTGGGAGAGAAGGGGAGGGCTTATGGTGTTTCTTGTAATTTCTGTTCCTTGGTTAATGTTTGTGTGGTGATAGCTGAGGCCGGTATAATTTATTGGTGAGGATTATGTTTCTTGCAGTTTCTGTTCTTTGGTTCATGTTGTAGTGTTTTTCGTGTAGTTTTGTTTTCTCCCAGTTGTAAATTCATTGTGAGGGGTTAGCCTTTGGTTTCCGCATTCGAGGATTTTCATTGACTGCAGCTGTTTTGATCATTGCCGTGCATTGAATGGTTTCCATGCTCCCTTTGATTCCAATTTCTCCCAGTCTTTTCTCCAAGTTTGTTGAGGATTGTTCCTAGTGCTCCTACGATAATTGGTATTATACTTTCTTCATGCTCCATATTCCTTTCAGTTATCTGGCTGGTTCTGTGTATTTACTTCGTTATTCCCTGTCTTTGATCTTCACTATGTGGTCTGCTGGAACAGCAAAGTGTACGATTTTACAAGATCTTTCCTTCTTGTCTATTATAACGAGATCAGGTCTCCTTGCTTGTATGAGTTTATTTGTTTGTATATCCATATCCCAGAGGATCTTGTGTTTTTCGTTTTGTACCATTTGTCTACGTATTCGAAATGTAATTGTTTGCACAGTTCCCAGTGTATTACTTTCCCAACATAGTTATGTCTGTTCTTGTTTTCTTTTTGGGCAAGTTTGCTACATTCACTTATTATATGATTTACTGTTTCGTCTCTTTGTCCACACAGTCTGCATTTACTGTTTTCCTGGGTTTCATCTATTTTAGCTTTAATGTAGTTTGTCATAATCGCATTGTTCTGTGCAACCATCAGTAAAGATTCCGTTCCTCTGTTCAAGTTTGCTTTTCGTAGCCATGTCCAACTATTTTCGTTGATTTCTTCTCTTGTGAGTCTTATGAAGCGTCCATGTAGTTGTTTTTCTTCCCACTTTTCGTTTCTTGCCTGTTTGTGTCCAGTTTTGATGCTTCCTGCGCTGTTCGTTAGGACGGTGTCTCTTGCTGCGGTGATCAGCCTTTCTGTGTTCTAGTTTATGTATTTCTCCAGCTTTTTTAGTGTCGTCCACACAGTCTGCTATACTTACCAGTTCTCTTATCCCTTCGTTTCTCTTCACGTAGAGTCTGTCTCTATCGTCTTTTGGATGTAGTTCGTTGTGCATAGTCATTAATTTTCTAGTCCTCTGGTCAAGGTGCCTGAGTTCTTTAGTCCAGCTTATGAATGATCCAGAATATCTCATTAGTGATACTGCCCAGGTATTTATTCCTTTGATTAGGTTTCTGCTATATAATTTTGTTTCTAAGAACTTTCTTGTTTTTCTCGGGTATTCTTTTCCAATCTTCTCTTTTATTTCTGTTGATTTGATTGTGTCTGCTTCCAAAACTCCCAAATATTTATAGCTGTCTTGTTCACCTAGCGCCCTCATCTGCTCTTGGTTGGGTAGTTGCATGCCCTCGGTCGTCTCCAGCTTTCCTTTTTTAATCTCTAGCAATGCACATTTTTCTATTCCGAATTCCATTTCAATGTCCTGACTGAAGATTCTGGTCGTATTTATCAGCTTTTCCAGTTCCTTTTTGCTTTTTGCAAATAGCTTCAGGTCGTCCATGTACATGAGATGGTTTATTCTTTGTTCTCTGCCTGTGAACTTGTATCCGGCATCACATTTCCTAAGTATGTAGTTGAGTGGCATCATGTCTATGATAAACAGTAGTGGTGATAAGGAGTCTCCTTGTAAAATGCCTCTCTGTATTTTTATCTCTGTCAAATGTTGTCCTCCAGCTGTCAGTTCAAATCTCCATGTTTCCATTGTTTTCTTGATGAAATTAATAATCCTGTCGGGTATCTTGTATATTTTTAAGCATTCAATTATCCATGCTTGAGGGATTCTGTGGTACGCTTTCTTGTAGTCATCCATTCCATAGATATGTTCTTTTACTTACTTTTAACTTCTTTCAGGATCTTTTGATTTACACTTTGACTTATTTATTTGCACAAAACATGAAAAATTAAATAACGAACAAATTAGGCACAAGGCGATCAAAAGTGTGGGAAAAGAGGGGTCGTTAGTCATCCTTAGTAATGCATCTATGTGTAACATATTATTATCATAATTATCATTATTTGATATGCAAATTACCATATCACACTTTAGTGCAATGTTTAATTATTATTATTGTTATTATTATTATTGTTATTATTGTTATATATATATATATATATATATATATATATATATTAGTGAAATTAAACTGAATTGCTTCGACATTTGGTTATTGGGGAAGTGGTCATTTGATCAGTACCACTGGAGAGCCATGAGTTTTAAAACTGTTCTGTTTTTAAATATCCGAAAAAGTTACATAGTAACAGCTGATGATCCCTATTTAATATTTCATGAATCAAGTTAAAGTCCCCTGTTTTGTTTCACTGTTATATTCTTGAATTCCCTTTCGTATTTGCAGATTTTCCTGCTAAGTCTGCGATATTTTGGATTAAGTTAGTATCTCTAGAAATTGAAACTGCATTTTCTTTCTTTGTGTAAAATAAATAAAAGCTTCTTAAGACTATATATCTAAATGAATAAATGCGAAAGTTAGGCTCATTTCTAGCACGAACAGTAAAGTCAAAAGGTGTATTTCCAATTAGTTTATGTAATACGCGCACCATCTTTGTTATATACCGTTTATATAGATGTGATATCAGATTAGCAAGGTTAACTAATTTGCATATTGGTTTTGTCAAAGTTAATTTTATTAATCAACTATTATTTGGTATTGTTTTTTAAGTCAATGATTTTTTTAATTTTTCTGGACAAATATTTAGCATTTGTGTTCAAACGTTTTCTAACGTCGTTCAAGTGTTTTAAACACCAGTCGCTCTCAAGAAAAAGCGACCGATTTGTGTAAATTGGCAGTGAAAAGACAAATTTGTTTCTTCTCTCTTTTAATTTATTTGGGTCACATTTAAAGTGTAAATAAATGTTTCGAAATTACCAAAATGTTAAAGTTTCGTGTTTGAAAAGTTTATTATTTAAAACTAGCAGGGTTATCCGGTATTTACAGGGGAATAGTAATTTATTTTTATCAAAAACAATTGATGTCCTACTATTGTCACACGCAGGGAAATCTTAGTGTACAAACTGAAAACAACTAATCGAAGTGAAACTTACACCCCCCATAAAAATAAAAAAACAACAAAAACAACAAACAAAAATAAACAAATACGCGAGTTACATCTGACTAAAAAAAAAGAAATACTCGAGAAAAGTTTTCAAAAACGCGTGATAAGTTTTACCTCTTTCTCTTTCTCTCTCTGGCGCTGTCTTTCTCTTCCTCTTTCTTTTTCTCTCACTCCTTTTCTTTCTCTCCTGTTAACGACGTCATAGTATTATGGTATTGTTTTTTTATTATCGTTTGCAGCAATAGTTTTGTCGATAGTAAAAGAGAGTACTGAGATGCTGAGAACAGATACTACACTTTGACTTATTTATTTGCACAAAACATGAAAAATAAAATTACGAACAAATTAGGCACAAGGCGATCAAAAGTGTGGAAAAAGAGGGGTCGTTAGTCATCCTTGGTAAACAATTATTAAAAATGGCTATCTTACTCTTAACTAGAACCATTTCAGTGACCACAATACCGCATTTACTCTTAAAATATATTCAGATTGTTAAAAAAATCTTTTTTCATGAATATATTTATTTACAGAAATTTATTGAATTAAAATCGAGAGTTGGAACTTAGGGAAATGACCAAGAAACTCTAAAAAATAAGTGTTTATAACTCGACATTTATAAATAAATGACCACTATAGAGTCGATGCTTAGGGCTCAACTGTACGACCAGTTGAGCAGCAAGATAAGTCAAACTGTTGAGCATATCAAAATGCCTGTTTATAACAAGGCTAGAATGTTCCATTATGCTCAGAAGGGAAAGTCCATTCTCTGTCTTCTGATTGGCTGAGATTCATATGTGGCCATTTTAGTGTATAAATGTTCATTCATTCGAACAAGCACTCCTCCATGAGATGGATACCAATTGAGGCCCTTATGCCGGTAAGTGTTAGTTTAATTCTATAACCACCACCCCGCAAAAAGAACTGATTTAATCTATTGTTGTATTATCTTTTAATAGGGGCAAGTTAGTGTAGTATCGGTTCTGTTGTCATAGAACCGCCATCCTCGGAATTACCTCCTTTTTTAATTCTCCCAGCTCTTACATCCTCCTAGAGGGCGGGGTAATGTAGTATCTGTTCTTTTGTCATGAGACCATCTTCCAAGAGACTACCTTCTATCTTTGGGGGCGGGTGGTAGTGTAGTATCTTTTCTGTTGCCATGATACTATACTCAGTCATTACCTTCTGCTTTTATAGGGAGATCCTCCCAGGTATTACCTCCTCTATTTTGGAAGAGGTATTGTAGTACCTATACTTTTGTCATGATTCCATCCTACCAGAAATGACCTTTCATTAAGGATTAGTCTAGTATATGTTCGTTAATACCTTTTCCTTTGGGGTTCAGTGTATATAGTTTGTTCATCATCATCTCATTTTCCCAACCTAGCAAAAAGTATGCGACCGGAGGGAGCATATATTTGCTATTATATATATATATATATATATATATATATATATGTGTTGGAAGTCTTTAAACTTTTAAAACTCTATGGGAAAAAACTATCATGAAATAATTTATGCTAGATATAAGAGATGGGGAAATTATAGACACAGATGAAGGAATAGAAATAAAAGATGTGAAAATACAATATCTATTACGCCTTCAGTTGTTAAAAACAATGTATATTCAATGAAAGAATATTTATTTTTGCTATCTTAAGCTAACCATGGCTTTTCAAAGAATGGATTATTTTCATCAGATGAATATAAATAGATAACTTGGCAAGCGAAATACGAACAATAACAAATCGGTTACCTATTGAACCAACTGCTGCTTTCTTCGTGAATCATTCAACGTTGAACTCTTCTCTGCATTTTCAATCATTTTTCTTTACACAGTTTCTACATTTTTCACCTTAAATTTATATATCATACTTGCATTTATACCTTTTCAAACTTTGAATTTTGGTATTTCTTTTGTCAACTTATCTATTTGCATTCCTCTGATAATAATAATCCATTCTTTGAAAAGCCATGGCTTAAAGAAGGGAAATAAATAATTCTGCAATTGAATATACCTTGTTTTGACCAACTGAAGACGTAATAGATTTTGTATTTTCACATCTTTCATTTCCTTTCTTTCATTTGTTACTCTCTCTCTCATATATATATATATATATATATATATATATATATATATATATATATATAGAATCAAATATGAAACTAAAAGTAAACTTTTAGTAGAAAGAACCTATAGTGAAATGGTTTAAGCTCAATATACGAGATAGAGCAATTATAAAGATAGAAGAGAGAAGAGTGATAAACATGTACGAATCTCCAGATTTATTTCAAACTTCGATTGTTCAATGCAAGGTATATTCTGTAATAAAATTATATTTATTATTCTTTCTTTAAGCCAAGGCTTTTCAAAGATCGAAATCTTATCATCAGAGGAATTATATAGATAGATAAGTTGTCAGTGGAGAAGCCAAAATTCAAACATTTGAAAAAATACTATTAAGAAATGGAGAGTGAAAAAAGTTCGTGTAAAAAAAAATGGGGTTTGTCCAGATGGTAACTGTCCCTTGTATAACCTTTCATAGCTGGTTCGTAATAGTATAAGTATGGTAATCATTTTAAATAGCTAAGTGAAGTGACTTATGAATCACCCTGTATATATATATATATATATATATATATATATATATATATATATATATATATATATATATATATATATATATATATATATATAGTGAGAGAGAGAGAGATTGTATAAAAGTGAACAAAATATCATACAAACGGAACCTTTTGATTTGCATATTTTCTTTCATATGTTCAACTAAGCATTTTTTATTTTATAAATCGAGAACTTTTACAAAAAGAGTTTAGACAGCGTTTGAAGTAAATAAAAAGCTATCTTGAAATTTTCAAATTTTTTTAATTTTTAGATATTTTTAAGAAAAGTTGAAAGCAATTATATTTCCATATAAAAAGAAAACGTTTTTGTGAATGTTGTAACTTAAAGAACAAATGAAAAACTCATTTAGAATATATTTAGAGAATTACATTTACATAAAGTAAAAATAATCTTTTTAGCAAGTTGAAGAATAGTTTAAAAATGTATATATTTTTTAGCGTTCAACAGTAAACGGTTTAGCGACCTCCCAAAAGGTAAATAAGCGTTACGTATGATATTCCGGTATATATCAGTAATATGGAATAACGGAATATAAAGTTATATATTCAAAAACAATGTATGTAACATTCAAAAACAGCAAATTCCACTTCCATACTGATGAAAAATATATGGGAGCTAAAGGTTGTTTATATGTGGCAGCGATTAGCTGTGAACGTAAGCGTACAAAACGCTAAAACAAGAAGTTGGATTACAGCGATTAAAATATAAGAAATTAAAATTATGATTGTTAGTTATGGTAGGAAACCAAATGAAATAGGAGACATTAGTTTCAAGTTAATGAGAGAAGATGTCGATTTAGCCAAAACCAATAAATTACTTATCAGTAGTAAAAATTATTACAAACAGTGAATTGTTGAAATTATTAAAATAAATAAAATCAAATTAAGTTAATGTAAAGGGAATAAATAAATTAGTAGTTGGTTGTATGATATACAAGAGACATGTTACTTAGCTAAATTATATTGTTCTAGAATGAAGTATGGATGTAACTTTCTAGAAATAATTTATAAGATATATATATATATATATATATATATATATATTAACATTTCTTATATATTTAGTGTTAATTTAATATAAATGATTGAACAAATCGAGTATGAAATGTAATAAAAAAATGTAAGGGAACTGGCTTTAGGCAGATATGTCGTATATAGTATAACAGGTAGAGTTCATAAAGAAGTGACTCAAAATGCTCAGTTGTAACATAGTAACCCAATATAAAATAGAATATATTCAGTGCTGAATTATATATAAATATATATATATAAATATATATATGTATATTTATATATATAAATATATATATGTATATTTATATATATAAATATAAATATGTATATTTATATATATATGTGTATATTTATATAAATATATATGTGTATATTTATATAAATATATATATGTATATTTATATATATATGTGTATATTTATATATATATATATGTATATTTATACATATAAATATATATATTTATATATATATATATATATATGTATATTTATATATATAAATATATATATGTATATTTATATATATAAATATATATATTTATATATATATATATATATTTATATATATGTATATTTATATATATAAATATATATATTTATATATATATGTATATTTATATATATGTATATTTATATATATATATATATATATATATATGTATATTTATATATATATATGTATATTTATATATATGTATATTTATATATATATATGTATATTTATATATATGTATATTTATATATATAAATATATATATATGTATATTTATATATATAAATATATATATATGTGTATATTTATATATATAAATATATATATGTGTATATTTATATGTGGATATGTGTATATTTATATGTAGATATATGTATATTTATATATAGATATATATATGTATATTTATATATATAAATATATATATGTGTATATTTATATATATAAATATATATATGTGTATATTTATATATATATATATATATAAATATATATGTATATTTATATATATATATAAATATCTATATATGTATATTTATATATATATATAAATATATATGTATATTTATATATATATATAAATATATATGTATATTTATATATATATATAAATATATATGTATATTTATATATATATATAAATATATATGTATATTTATATATATATAAATATATATGTATATTTATATATATATATATAAATATATATACATATATATAAATATATATATATATGTATATTTATATATATATATGTATATTTATATATATATAAATATATATATATATATGTATATTTATATATATATAAATATATATATGTATATTTATATATATATAAATATATATATATGTATATTTATATATATAAATATGTATATGTATATATATATAAATATATATGTATATGTATATTTATGTATATGTATATATATATAAATATATATGTATATGTATATTTATGTATATTTATATATATAAATATATATTTATATATATACATGTATATTTATATACATATACATGTATATTTATATACATATACATGTATATTTATATACATATACATGTATATTTATATAGATATATTTATATATCTATACATAGTTATATATATTTATATGTATATATATACATATATGTATATATTTGTATAAATATGTATATATATATATGTATGTATATATATTTATGTATATATATATGTATGTATATATATTTATGTATATGTATATATATGTATATATATATATATGTATATATATGTATGTATATTTATGTATATATATATGTATATATTTATGTATATATATATACATATATGTATATATTTGTATATACATATCTATATATTTGTATATATATGTATGTATATATATATATATATATGTATATATATGTATACATTCATATTTGTATATATATATATGTATACATTTATATATATATGTATATATATATGTATATATATATGTATATATATATGTATATATATGTATACATTTATATATATATATGTGTATATATATGTATATATATGTATATATGTATGTGTATATATATATATGTATATATATGTATATATATGTATATATATGTATACATTTATATATATATATACATGTATATGTATATATATATACATTTATATATATATATTTATACATTTATATGTATATATATACATTTATATATATATCTATACATTTATATATATATATATATGTATATATATACATTTATATATATATCTATACATTTATATATATATATATATGTATATATATTTATATATATATATATATGTATATATATTTATATATATATATATATATGTATACATTTATATATATATATGTATATATATATGTATATATGCATATATATGTATATACTTATGTATATATGTATATGTATATGTTTATATATATATATATATGTATATATATGTGTATATATTTATATATATGTGTACATATAATCAAAATCGGATTTTAAATTACGTATTTTGGTTGTGTCTTTATAATAGTGTGTTCAGTACATGCCTGTGAGGATTTTCAACTATTCTTGTTCTAACTCAAACAGAAATTCTTTCTCCTAGCTTCGAATATATTGGCAAAACCTAGAGGCATGGTAATCATTTGAGACTTAGCTTGCCATATGTGGGTGTTCTGAATAGAATTCGGGTTTTAAATAATTTGGTATGGAATTTGTTAAGAAAGAGTGGCATCCATCCATAAAATATTTTTGTGGAGTGTAGACAGAGTGTTGTTAAAGTGACTAAGTCTTGTTCCGCATTCCTGGTAGAATTTTCGTCATATTCCTGCTTGAATTCTTTATCATATGGTGTCTAAGGTTTGGTCTTAAGGTAAAAGGTAATGGATTAAATAAAGGTTGATATTTTGAGTGATGAGAATTGGGTGACACCATTTTAATCTATTGTTTCTTTCCTTTTTTGATAACATTATCAAATTTCCAAAGTACAGGCTTTGAGAGTGGGGACTCTAATTCTGCGTAATTTTAATATATCCTAGTTTCATAAAGTTATCTTTACGGTACAATACATATGTACTCATATCTTATATATAAAGTAAAGTAATATTTTCCCCTATTTCCGTAAAGAAAAGCTGCACACAGAATTCTGCTTCCTATGTACTTTGGTCATTTATTGAAAAGTTATTCTCGAATTTTTCTGCTTTCGTTCGAATTGACATATTTTTATATTTTATCCAGTCAGCCGTTCTCTTTTCACTTCGTAATTTCAGCAATGGGGGAGTGACTACGCTTCCACAGTAATATGTTCCTCTTTTTCAACTCAGAACACCGTAAAAAGCGGGTAGAAATCAAATTAGATGCAGTTGTTCGATACACATTAGTCACTGCGGCTATCAGCAATCAAAAGGCTTATACAAAAGACTTACCAAAGTGTTTTTTTTTTCAGATTAAAAATAATAAACAAATATCCATAATCTTCATCTAAGTACTAAAGGTGTACATAGCAAAACGTCCCCTATAAGTCTTTATATTGAGGACCAACCTAATAAAACATTGTGTATTATGTTAGCACTAGTTCACATCGGTCAGCGTCGCTTCGCGGTAGTAAGTACGTCAACTATCGGGCGCCGACTTAAAAACTTTATTTCATATGAAAACTGCTTATACCAATTACATTATTAACAAAATACATGTAATCATATAAAATAGTAGCTTCTTTTCACTGTTTATTCATATGTTCAGATATTAAATTCCTATTTATTTTCCATTATTATTCAAATAAAAAGTCGATTTTTTAACAAAGTATTCGCTTACTATTTTAACCAAACTCTTGCGTTCGTAAAATAATACTTAGATAAATTATTTCATTTACAAAATACTATTATTCCTATTAACCTCTTTCTAGTGTTTGAGTATAGACAGAACTATTTAAAATCCTCCGTCCTAAAAAGTCCTCGCCTCTACGTGTATATATATATATATATATATATATATATATATATATATATATATATTCCATGATAAATGCGAGTATACTGAAATCATATGCCCTTAATTGGGTTAAGATGAAAATTCATATACACTAAATGTACAAAAGCAAGGAAATTCCCAAATGTTTACACTTTTATTGTCATGAATTAAGGGTATGACTACATATCAACCAAACCATTTCATTATCACATCACTACAGTATAAATCTCTATGCATCAGTGGATGAAGTGTGTGAGGTGCGCTGAAGAAAAATTCCTACCAGTAAAATACATAGCCCTGTTGTGTTCGCATATCCTTAATGACGATAAAAGTGTTAACATTTGGGAATTTCCTTGCTTTTGTACATTTAGTGTATATGAATTTTCATCTTAACCCTATTAAGGGCATATAATTTCAGTATACCGGCAGTTTTCATGGAATGTCACTACTTTTGTAAAGGCTATGCCTCAATACAATAGTCATTTTAAAGATTTTTTGGAATTTTCTGGAAAACTAAGGTATATGGTAAACTGAAATTAAAATGCCATCAACTAGACCCTAGAACCTCTATCTCTGCCAAAAATCAGCTGAATCCATCAAATAGTTGATGAGATACAGGGTGGCACATACGTACGTACGTACATACGTACGTACACACGGATAACACAAAATAATGCCTGACCTTTTTGGGTCTCTGGGTTGTCTTGACTAATGATGCTGAAATTCTACACACTTATAGAACCTATCAAAAAAAAATTTGTGCAAAGTTTTAACTAATTTGGTTTATTGGTTTTTGAGTTATGATTGATCAAAGAAATGAGATTTCTAGCATAGGCCGTTTTTAAAGTCTATTAAGGGATAGAGCGCTCTGGCATCAGGTCTGAACTTGGATCAGTATTTGTAATACATGTTATACTAGAAAATTTTTTTTTACAGACTATGAAAGCTTTCGTTTTTTAACTATAAACAAATTACTTACATTTACTGGACATATGAGACGGATATTAGATGAACTGTTATAATATCCGTTGAAGATTATAAATTAAAAAAAAACATACTCTTTGCAATTGAAGCGTATAATTTCGCGCAAAGCCTCCAGACACGTGAAAAGAAGATATTAGGAAAACATTGCAATAGAAAAGACTTGGGAAAGTATCTGGTGTACAACCGTTTATAAAAGGTGTATATTTTATTTTATTAAATAAAAGGTTTTTGATAAACGTCAAATGACTGTACAAAATATTAAAATTAAAATAACATTTATGATTAACATGATTTTGTGTATTTTATGAGGCTTTTTTAAATCGGAATGAATTCATCATTATTTGCTGAGAAGCATTTTTAATTACAACAAAACCTTACGTGGGTTATCATATATATATATATATATATATATATATATATATATATATATATATATGCAAACATTGTTAAAAATAACGGAATTCGTCTGTTTAATTATAACTTATTTTTTTACTTTTTCTAATGATCTTTTTGTATTAAGATAAAAAAAAATAATAAGTGTCCCATAGGTATCACGAACTAGCAAATGAATGTTAAATGAACTACTTAGGACTAAACGTTTTTTCCCCCCATAGAGTTTTAAAAGTTTAAAGACTTCCAACACTATATATGTATATATATATATATATATATATAGTTACGAGTTTACACTCTCCGTAAAAAAACAAAAAGAATTATGCTCGCACTCGCTATTTATCTAAATATATTATTAAAATAATCAAATAAAATCATACAATCACGTCAATAATTTTTTATAACTATAATTTTTTATAACTATAATTTACGATGACCTAAAGAAAAAAATCCAACATTGATTTTTTTATGTAGTTAAGGGGAGTCTTAGGTGATAGTCTGACATGCCATTTTCTTTCTTGTTTTTCCCTACCACTTGGAACGCTTTCGTACTGGGGCGAAGGAAAGGCACGTTTTTTTTACTAGTTAACTTTTGCGTGACGGGATGGAAGTACATATCTCTCTCTCTCTCTATCTATCTATCTATCTATCTATCTATCTATCTATCTCTCCCCCCTCTCTCTCTCTCTCTCTCTCTCTCTCTATATATATATATATATATATATGCGCATGGGCCTTTATTATATAGAGTAGAGGATACTTAACTGGACAAATAAACAGTTGTATTTAAATTCGAATTATTCATTCACATAAATTGGCAGCAAAGATATTCGGCTGGCCATTAAGAGTCCTCGATCGGATTGCATTTTATTTAGAATGTTTCTTTCTTTCTATCTCATGGATTTGACCAGAAAGAAACCGAGAGAGAGAGAGAGAGAGAGAGAGAGAGAGAGAGAGAGAGAGTGTGTGTGTGTGTGTGAGAGAGAGAAAGAGAGAAATAGAGTGAGAGAGGGAAAAGGAGAGAGCGATAGACAGGAGTATGGTCGAGTACAAGTACGCCTCTACCTTGCAAACCTTTCTTTTCACCTTTCTTGGTAGAAGTCGCTTGGTAGGTATTAAGCTGACCAGCAGACCGCAAAGTGTATCGGACGTGCTCCAACTGCCGATTACGGACGGAATGGACACACAAGCTGCCAGGCCATACTTCGTCGCCGCCTCCCCCTCTCCCCCTCACCGGCTCTCTTTATTCCGCTCGGTCAATTCGAATCACCCTGGTCAACCAAACTGTCTCTAATCCCTTTCCTTCGGTTTTATTTAGCTTCATATTTATTTTTTATTTTCTCTTTTACCGATTGGTCGTTTTCTAGGCTGGTCTTTATTCATAAACCTCATCAGCTGAGTGTGTTTGTTTCCTCACGTTTCATTTGATCGTAGACGTGTCACACTTTATTAAAATATGCCTTCGGCCAGAAGTGCCATAGTAGCGAGGGAGGAACGTCCATACGAATGCAACCTCTGTAGCGTTTTACAAAGAACTAAACGTAAGGAAGTACTAACGCGATCTACTTTTTAGAATGATGGCTTGTTTTGATCTTACTATTTTGTTTTATTTTACGGCATGTCAACCCTTGTTAGATCATTTCATACCGAAACCGTAAGTCTCTTCTGTATATGAATACCTCTCAGATACATGTGTTTTGCAGGCATATATTTTGTAAATAAATAGTCTGTACACGATATATTTTCTGTAACCGATAGACGAACCCTGATAGGTGATACCACTTCGAGTCAATGTAGAATTGGTAACAAAAGGGCTTACTCCACGCTCTTCAAAATTCGCAAACGAACCCTCGCTCTCAGATGCAGTTTAACATCTTACCAAGTACAGATTATATTTTTCTTAGAGTTAGGACTGCCAGAGATAACCACCTCGGGCCAGAGTGGACCTGGGGTGTAATGGAAAATTAGGATTTGATCTACAATTCCCAAAGCGCATGTAGACATACTCATCTGATTCTAGACTATGTTCTCTGGTCAAAAGGAGAGTGTTACAAATATAGACTCCGAGTCCGTGCATATGTTTGTCTGCGTCCTAACGGAAGAATGGGAGATACCCAGTCATGTAAAAGCGATTAGAGGAGTTTGAGAGCTGTAAATTGCCATTTTCTTCCTCACTTTCCCCTACCACTTGGAATGCTTTCGTACTGAGGCAAGAGAAAAGTACTTTTTTTTTTTACTCGTTAACTTTTGCGTGATGGGATGGAAGAACATTACACAGAACTAAACGTGCTAGGTTATCAGGAGGGTTCACTTAGAGCTATGATTCTACATCATCGATGTTAGTTCTAATCCCTCATATATTTGTGAACGCGAATCCCAAGGATCAGGGTGGGGGAGAATAAGCTGTTTTTAGTTAAGGTTTGAACTAATTATTCTTTGTTTGAAATGTCATTTTTTTGTGTGTGGATGCATTATGCGTTTTAGATTAGACATAGTGGGTGTTTGTTGATGCCAGTAAGCTAACGCAAATAGACTGTTAGCAGATTATTCATGTATGTGACTGTGCCTTCGTGACAGCCGACTAGAGATAAGTGCAAGCTCCATTTCCATGTGCGATATGGCACTGCAGTTATACCGATATTATACAATTGTTTATAAAGCAGCCGCTATTTGCGCTACCAAACAGTTAATGTTCCTGTATTACTGTCGGAAACAGCAGTCAGATAAGCTGTCAAACCTGTGACCTCGACCTGCCAGAACTAGAACGGCCCGGACGTTCTACGTGAAACTAAGTTGACAATAAATCTGTCTCCAAGTTGCCCAGATAGAGAAATAAAGATGGGTGGCACGGCGTTCATTGCCCTAATCAGAAAACAAAGTCAAGCACTGGGTATCCTTGCGTATGTCTGTGAAGGTTTCCCTGTGCTTGGCTAATAGAAAAAGATGGAGTGCAAGCAAAGCCGAGTGATAGACAGAGCCTATCTACTCCTTAAGCAATTATGGATTAACAAACAGAATATTTATGTACGTCTATCCAGCTGTAGGACGGTTGTTGACCAGGACTAAGGAGGCCTACCCAAGTGGTTCAGTATCAGGCGTATGAAGTCAGTAAACAGGTTTTACATCAGAGTTTCCTTCTTCTAGATGGATGATCTGACAAGATCTACGTGTCCATCTGACCAAGAGGGGTGATCCCGCGCCTGGGTACTACGCCAGGTTAATCAGGTATTTCTACGAACACATATTAAGTATTTACTTAGATAAAGTTTTAAAGTCATCTCTGGAAAAATTGAAGATAGTTTCCCCTTGAAAATAAGATTCCAAGAAAAGTGGAAAATCGTTTAAAAATATTACGAGACAAATTTTTCTTTACAGAGAGATTTCTTAACAGTAGGGTTTTCACACCGCAGGCCAAGTCATTTAGATGTAGGCAGGGGTGAGGGAGATAATCTTTCATTTTAACTTTGATAAATTTGCTTTATTTGGACATTATTTTACTTCTACTTAACACAGAAACAATTATGCTCTTGTCTGACTTTTTTTCGTAAAACATGGAAATTCTAGCTATTAGGAATAAATAACGAATAAAAATGAATTTCATGAATAAAAAGAAAAGCTTTTTAAAAAGAGCAAACGTTCTTACGCGATTTAGACAAATGTTTCTTTGAGAGATTTCTCATACTGCAAGCCAAGTTAATTTGCCTAGAGTGATATATATATATATATATATATATATATATATATATATATACACAGGGTGGGCCAAAATAAGAGTCCTATCTTTAAATTTGAATAACTTGAATTTGAATAACTTCCACAAAATAAAAGTTAAACTCACCAAACTTTATGTGTGTGTAGACTGACCCTTCCGAGATTTTTTGAAATAAACAAAACAAATGTTAGCCGAAAAACACTTCTTAAAACTTACAAAAACTAAAGTATTGTTTTTTACACTGTTTTGAGTTTTTTAAGCAAAAATAATGTTTTCTAAATGAGGGTACGTTCCTTAGGGCTAATACGGCTCATGCTTGCTTCGGAAGGGGTCCTTTACTTATTCTAAAAAAAAAAAAAATCAATAAATAAAAAAGTTATGAATTTTTTAAAATAGGACACTTATTTTTGCCCACCCTGTATATATATATATATATATATATATATATATATATATATATATATATATATATATATATATAATAAAGTTCAAATATTAACTAAATGAACAAAACCATTACTTTTCAAAAGTGCTCAATATATATTAGAGCTTTTATATTGAAATAAACATAGTTGGAGTATCCGACAATCGTTTCAGAATCTGCTCGGCTCTTCTTCAGGGATGTACTAGTGAGCTAAGATAATATCCGCTAATACACAATCATCAGAATGAAAGAAAAAGAAAAAAAAACAAGCAGACAAATTACATTTCAAAAGTCTTCAGACAGGACAACCCTTTGCCAACTTTGACACCTATCTATCAACTTGCAAGAAATTGGGTCATACCGTCTCTTCCTCTTTAACCACACGCATAGACATCGAGGCATACTCATACATATTCACACCCACGCTAATACGTACATATTTACATACTAACAAACATACATACACACTCTTATATAGAAGTAAAGTTAAAAACATATATACATATATATACACACACACACATACATCCATATATACATATATATCTATACATACACACACACACACACACACAAACATATATATATATATATACACTTATAAATATATTAATCTATTTTGCTAAAACTTTTGGCAGGACTGGCTAGACATTTCCGTCTCCTCTACCTTAATCATATGCACATACACCGAGACAGACCCACACACACCCACATCTACGCTTATACGCACACATTTATACACTCACAAACATACATACGCACTTATATATAGATGTAAAAATAAAAACATAAATACATATATATATATATCCACACACACCCATACATCCATATATATATATATATATATATATATATATATGTATCCACATATACATATATATATATATATATATCCACATATACATATATATATATATATATCCACATATACATATATATATATATATGTATCCACATATACATATATATATATATGTATACATACACATATACACACATATATATATATATGTATATATACACATATACATACACACATACATATATATATATATATTTATCTATTTTGCATAATGTGTTAATGATTTAATTTTTTTTATCTCCTTAAATATAGTATCATATATTAAGACAATCGTTATTTACTATTTAATTAAATTTCTTAACAAATATCAATCCTATTTACCGGCGAATTAAGTTAATCCAACCGCAATATTATTCCCCTAATTACTAGAGGATTGGAAACCAAGTTTTTAATATCGACTAGTTATTATTTTTATCTAGTTTTTTTATAATTTCCTTAAAACTTTATTTTTTGTAATAATTTTGCGTTATTTTATAAAGGAATTGCATTTTTTAATTTTATTTTATTTTCTCTTTATGTGTCCATCTATATTGATTTAGTCTAATGGACATTTAATTGATATTAATTTAATGTCACTAATTTTATCATTATGTTCACCCTGCAATAAACCTCTAAATTCAATATAAATTTTAAACTTTGTAATCTATTAATTTATAGATCTCCTAGTTATTAATAGTTATCTCATCATCCGGAGTCATACCAATGCAATCAGTTACATAGCCCAATATGTATAATAATAACCCACCAAAATAATCCGAAGACTATGTCTATAATACTGATATTAATATCTATCTTTTCCAAAATTTTAATTAATAGTGATTTTGATTAACCTATCTTTTTTTTTCTTTAAGAAAAATTATATATTCAAGATCTTTACATCAACTTAATCCTACCTATCATTGTTAATTATGTTGCATTAATTACGCGATCCTTCATAATTTGTAATAAATTAATGTTATGTTTAAAGAAATAATGATTTTAATTTCTAATATTTGTCTTTATTTTTTATTTACTTATTTATTTATTTATTTACTTTATTTTTTATTTATATTTATTTATTTATTTTATTTATTCATTTTAAAATTATGTTTACATCGTTCTCACAATACTTATCTAAGGTGAACTTTTTGAAGTGTCTGCAATTGTAACCCACCTCGTCCCTCTGGTTTAGTAGAGCATTCTTATTAGAAAACAAAACTATAGCCAGTTTTTCATTTAAACACAGAAAAAAAGTAGGGTTATTTAGTGTAGGCACTGGTGCCTTTTTTTAAATACTCTATTTCACTACAGGAACTATGCCATTTCTTTTTAGGGATAAAATATATCTAGATAATGAAGTGCCTTTTCTATCAGTATCTATGTTGTTAAATGAGCATTTATGGTGTCTATACCATATCCTTAAAGTCAGTACTAGTACCCCCTATGTAGAATGTTTTCAAATTAGGAGCATTCTCTGGGAAAACTGTACTTAGATATACTACATTTTTCATTAAACATTTTTCTTGTAACGGGCACTCACTTTTATTTCTACAATTACATTCATTATCTTGTATGCTACTTATGTTATTTGTATCATTATCCTTTAGTATTTGTCTATTGTGACCTTTTGATTATTTTTTCTAAATTATTAGTGCAACTATGACTAAGTTTAATTATGCAATGGGTTATTAATTGGGAAATGCTTATTTAACAAGTTAAGAAACATATGTCCAATCTTTTATTTAACTAGTTAATTAAACGGAGGTGTATACCAAATAATTTTTCGTTTTTTATTTGTCTTATTTTTATTTCTATTCCTATTATCTTGATATTCTATAGTCGTGTTAATATAACCACTATTACTCAGATCATTATTGTAAGCACTACTATTGTTATTGAAAATGTCTTCATTAGAAGAATTATCGCTAATTCTATGACCTATGGATGACGGTATGTGTTTAATAACGCTTGGTGGATGGTTTGATTTTGGATTTACGTATATTGGATCATAGTTGTCTTTCATGTATGGTTTGTAAACTCCTTGGTTAAGATTTAGAGTAATATCTAGAAAGTTTGTAATTTTGATACCTGCATTTATTTCAACTTTGAGTCCTAACTCTTTCATAGTTCTAAAGATAAGTTTTCTGTCAATTCAACTTTAGGACGACTACTATTTTCAATAACTGCCAAACCATCGTCTCTATATAAGCCTATATTCCTTACACCAGACATACCTGTCTCAATAAGCTTGTATAATATAAATAATCCAACCAGATCAGACATTTCCGCCGAATCCAAAGAACCCATCGCAACATCAAAGGAATCAGTAGAGTCTTTTTTAATCCATTGTTCTCCATTCTTAACCGGTACAGTTTTCCGGCATTGGTATATTATGTCCTTTTCCTCACTAGTAATATCCACGAGAGTACTTGCAAAGTCAAATGTCTTATGGAATAACTACTTTGTGATTGAAGGGTAATAAACCACGATGTCGAACTGGACAAAAGTACATTAATCCTTGTTGCTAATTCCATCAAACCAATTAATGGTACTCGTTGTATTAATCCATTGATTTAGCCGCAATTTACCCATAATTTTCTTGTTAATATTCTCGAGGATGGTTTTACTTATCCTACCCACCTCAGGTCTTGTTGGGTTAATCAGCCTAGTAGCGGGTTTGTTAATACAATTATTAATATAACATATATATATATATATATATACATATATATATATAGATAAACATATATATATAGATATAGATATATATATACATACATACATACATACATGTATATATATATATACATACATGTATATATATATATACATACATGTATATATATATACATACATGTATATATATATACATACATGTATGTATATATTTATATGAATATATATATATACATGTATGTATATATTTATATATATACATGTATGTATATATTTATAAGAATATATATATACATGTATGTATATATTTATATGAATATATATATATATATATACATGTATGTATATATTTATATGAATATATATATATACATGTATGTATATATTTATATGAATATGTATATATATATACATGTATGTATATATTTATATGAATATGTATATATATATACATGTATGTATATATTTATATGAATATATATATATATACATGTATGTATATATTTATATGAATATATATATATATACATGTATGTATATATTTATATGAATATATATATATACATGTATGTATATATTTATATGAATATATATATATATACATGTATGTATATATTTATATGAATATATATATATACATGTATGTATATATTTATATAAATATATATATATACATGTATGTATATATTTATATGAATATATATATATATATACATGTATGTATATATTTATATGAATACATATATATATATATATACATGTATGTATATATTTATATGAATATATATATATATATACATGTATGTATATATTTATATGAATATATATATACATGTATGTATATATTTATATGAATATATATATACATGTATGTATATATTTATATATACATGTATGTATATATTTATATATACATGTATGTATATATTTATATGAATATATATATATATATACATGTATGTATATATTTATATGAATATATATAAATACATGTATGTATATATTTATATGAATATATATATACATGTATGTATATATTTATATGAATATATATATATACATGTATATATTTATATGAATATATATATATACATGTATGTATATATTTATATGAATATATATATACATGTATGTGTATATTTATATGAATATATATATACATGTATGTATATATTTATATGAATATATATATATATACATGTATGTATATATTTATATATATATATCTAATGTATGTATATATATATATATATATATATATATATATATGTATGTATGTATATATTTATATATATATATCTAATGTATGTATATATATATATATATATATATATGTATGAATATGTATATATGTATATATATACGTATATATATATCTATTAATATATGTATGTATATAGTAAGCAATGAAAATATATATGGCAATTAAGCTACACAGAGGCTCCCGTGTTTCATCCCCGGGGGGAATCGTCAGGCTAAATGCATGGAGTTATTTTTGTCAGGTGTTTTTATATACGTGGCTTGCTAGTTAACCAATCAGATTCTTTGTTGTTCCCTCAGCCAATCGTGGGGCTTCCCTCGAACAAATGCATTGTTGGTGAAGCTCCTATTTTTTTTAACAATGGATTTCCTATCTCCTGTTGGCTTTGTTTTGTCAATACAGTGGGCGAGTTTGTTTTAACACGTGGTTTCTTGTATTTCTATTTTGGGTTTTAAATTTAAACTAATTCAGTTTTTTTATTTATTAATTTATTTATTTTTATTTATTTATTTATTTTATTTATTATATATCATCCTAAGGTAAATTTATTTCTGTGTAAACAGCTGTTTGCTATTTCACTTCTAGAGTTTAATAGGTTTCGGGGTTCTTTAAAATTTAGGATTTCGTATTTTTCATTCAGGCATAATCTACACGGGTCGTCTAAGTTTCTACATGTACTGGCCTGTCTTACTATTTTCCATTTAATTATTGGTGAGGGTCCGATTTCTTTGAGCTCCCAGTAATGGTTAGCTAGTGCTGTTTTAGTTCGACGTTCTTTGTTTTTAAATGTGCTTTTATGGTCATAGTATCTGGTCTTGAAGTCTAGGGATGTCATACCTACGTAGTATTTCTTGTTATTTGGTCTTTCGTTGGCAAATATCGTTGCTTGGTATACAACACTTTTAGTTAGGCATTTATTTTGTAGTGGACAAAGTTTACGATTTATGCGGTTACATCTTTTCTCTTCATTGCTAACTTTTTCGTTTCTATTCGGGTGGTTATTATTAGGGGATGAAACACGGAGCCTCTGTGTAGCTTAATTGCCATATATATTTTCATTGCTTACTACCTATCTCTACTTACGTATCGAGCACGGTTGAAGTAAATACTGAAAACTGACACATAAAAAATTATATCTCCTTATAATATTTTATGTGGATACATGAAGTACTAATATGTATGTATATCTATTAATATAGGTATGTATATATATATATATATAGGTATGTATATATCTATTTATATAGGTATGTATATATATATAGGTATGTATATATCTATTTATATAGGTATATATATATATATATATATATGTATATATCTATTTATATAGGTATATATATATATATGTATATATCTATTAATATAGGTATGTATATATATATGTATATATCTATTAATATAGGTATGCATATATATATATCTATATATCTATAATTATAGGTATGTATATATATATATATGTATATATCTATTAATATAGGTATGTATATATATATATGTATATATCTATTAATATAGGTATGTATATATATATATGTATATATCTATTAATATAGGTATGTATATATATATGTGTGTATATATCTATTAATATAGGTATGTATATATATATGTGTATATATCTATTAATATAGGTATGTATATATATATGTATATATCTATTAATATAGGTATGTATATATATATGTATATATCTATTAATATAGGTATGTATATATATATGTATATATCTATTAATATAGGTATGTATATATATATATATATATAATATTCCGCATGGTTTTAACAGAATCGTAGTGAAACCTATGATTTTTTTAGGTTTTCTATGTATTGATTTTGATTAAGAGTTCCCTATTGGTATGTATAATATGACAACATTGTCAGGTTTTCATTTCGAGTTAACTACGCTAATAGGCTCTGACTTAAAATATCACATCAAGACAATTTCACATAAAGTGAGGCATAATGCTACATATTAAGCATACCCTGAGTCTATACTTAACAGAAAATGATTATAAGATTCATAAACATGATAAATTGTTTGTCTACATGAAAGCCATTTTTACAAATAACCGCAATACCTTATCATCCATTGCATGTGAAAATTTCCTTACAGCCGTATGTTGCAATGCTTTATATACGTCTTTGATTATCGGCCATGAGTTACTTCTCGACATGAACAACTTAATATTTAATGAAAGAGCAAAAATGTTCGATAGAGTTGAGATCCGATGAGGTGTGGGATCATACCATCGATCTTTCATATTTTATATCATAAGGTGGCGATTTATATACTCTTTCATTTTAAATATTTACAACTTCGGAACGATGCAGTCTATAAAAGCATAAGCTAATGAATTATACATTTTTTATTAAGATTTAAATTTTCAACATACCAACACACATTTTGTATACCCATAATAATAAAATTCTGTATTTAACGATTCTAAAAAATGGTCGTTTTAAGTTTTCAAGAAAATGAGAAAACTAATTAATCAAACGTAAATTAACGTAATTTTAACATTTCTTCACTCGATGCTAATATTGCTGTTTTAGCTGATTATCAGTCGGCCATACTTGATTTTACATAGTACTAAATATGTATTAACAGTTAAGGTTGGATTGAGTAAGAGTTCTGAAAGTTTTATTAGAATAGCCAACCTTACATTTGAAATAGCAGTTTCATGGTTAAACGCACGGATGGAATGGATGTATCTGAAAGAATATCCATTTTTGTTGATTAACACATTTAAAATGATAAATAAAGCTTATAAATCATCTTATATATAAAGTAAAGTGAATATATCAACTATTTCATTCACCATTATAACTTTCAAACCCAAACCTGAATATTTTAATCTGTTTCGGCAGCCACTTAGGCTAATTCTTAATGTGTGTTTTCAGAATATATGCATTTGTGTCGTTCTCTTTAAAAATAATATTGTATACGGCTCAACAGGTTCTCCTAGCAACGTCATCCGCACTGGAGCTAGGAGGTATTTTCACTCTCAAGCTAAAATCTACTCTCGCTGCCATCCATTTCACCAGGAATTGTTCTTAATGGGTCGACTATTTCGACTTATCACCGTTAGTATGTAATTTTACGTTTCCTGCCATGTCCTATTAACTACACTACATTTTAGATCTAAATACAATGCTCTTTTTTCTTTTCGAGCGTATTTCAAAATGACAGAAAAAAACGAATAGCAGCTTCGCATCCAGAAAAAAAAACACAGAGCGGTCTTTGAAGTCAATAAAATAATCGTCACTATTCTTTCTTATTGTATTTTCTTTTACATTTTTCACATCATATAATTCATGTAACAACAAAAAATTAATTCCCGTATTTCGTCGGATGCATTGACTATTTATTTAGATTTCTATTTCCCTCTTCCTTTCTTAATTTTCGTCTATTAACACATTACCACAGTGGGACACCGAATCCATATTCCCAGATCGTCGGAGTAGCATTTCCAAACGGACCACAAACTTAGACGCGATTTTTCAATATGGCATTCCCTTTCGATTTCTTTCGAT
>OY744525.1:83254164-83271664 GCA_963556195.1 Sepiola atlantica | reverse complement strand
ATTTCGTACAGATTCCAAAGCTCGTCAAAACGCACCTAAAGGTAATAAGAGGTTATATCGGCCGAAACGTTGTGAGAATAACATCGAAGATGAGAGCAGTAATCAAAATAATCAAAATTATCAATCCTCATCTAAAAAATTCTGAAACTTCATTACAAAAGTCTGATATTCACAAATATTTTAAAGCGATGAGAGGGGGGGGGGCGATTTATAAGTATGTAGATAAAAAGATGCATTTATTTCTTGATGTTGTTTAAAGACTTTTAATGTGCTATCACTATTTACATAACATGTGTTATTTTCCATTTTCTCCTTTCTTCCTTTTTCCCCTTCCATATTTCATTTAAAATTATACCTTTATAATGCCATTTTAAAACATATTCATGCATGCATTTATTTAGTACTAGGAGAGATATTTAAAAAAAACAAAAAAACAACGTGTTTTTCTTATTTAGAAATGCCATTAATTATTTTGAAAGTTTCAATTAAGTCACTTTTAGTAAAGTAGTTAAACCTACGAATTTCAAACTATTTTTATAATTGTAAAGTGTATGCCTTGTATTAGTTTCATCTCTTGAGCTTATACACTTCTAATTTTAATATTATATCCTATTTCCGATATTTAGCCGCTTATGTCTAGGATTGAGTACCCTACTCTAATAAAGTCTCAAATATTTCAAAGACAATCAGTGTTCTTCCTTGAAATGAAATTTCTAGTTATCCAGCCAATCAGATATTGTGTTGAAATTTCAGCGCACGTGTCTGCCTGCATGCCTGCATGCATGCGCATGTGTGTTTGTGTGATACTGTGCTCACGTTTGAACAAGATAGGCGAGGAAAACACGTCCATTGAGAAAAGGAAAATAACAAACATTTCGGAACCAATAGAGTTATTATTAAAGTTGGAAAATAGGTACGAATCTATGTCTATATAATATAGTCGATCTCTTTGTGCATTTTTGGTAATCGATAGCTTTCGTCTTACAAATTCAATGTCTGATTCAGGCTTGTCATGTTTTCGGTGCAACGTTGGTACATGTTCTTAGCAAATAAAAATGTGATTCGATTTAATTCTTTTGCTAAATTATTTTATACAATCGGAATAGTTCTCAAACGGTGAGTAGCAGTGTATTGTTGATACAAAGTTACTTTCCTTTGTGTTGTCCACTCTTCGCTTTGTATAAAAAAGGAAGCGAAATGTTGTTTACATCTCAGTCACGTAATTACTGAAAATAACAATAATCCCTGGCAACGTGCGGGAAAGAAAGGTAGTATGTAATTTAATTAAATGTTGAAATGTCTTTATATATCAGCGTATGCTATTTAAAAATATATAACTGTAAATATAGCATGGAATAAAGGAAAAATTATATAAAATAATTATAAATCTATTGTATATATATATAAGAAGAGAAATATTTCTAAGACAAAAGTTTACCGATTATTCGGCTTTGTCTTTTTGCATGTGTGAACTACTTATAATCAATCCGTGAGTGATATAGAGTTATGATTTTTCAGAGACGCACCTTTTTACTGCGTAAAAAGGCCGTTAGAATCCATTCAAATCATCAGCGACTAACGAATTGAAATATGTAACACATAGTTTTTAAATAAATAATTTGTATTTTAGCTCTCACAGTTTTGCGATCAAACACTTTATTGATTTCTTGTTAAGATATCCTGACACAATATATATATATTTATATATATTTGCTAATCAAATTTCTGTAGCTGTGCGTCGGTGTTACCAGGCATCTAATCCTAGAATTGTTTTTTCTGCTCGACCTTTGCTCAAATCTATTCATAAGGATGTTCTCCCACCCCAGCATATCAGTAATATTATTTATCAATTTAAATGTCGGTGCGATGCCGTATACGTGGGAAGAACAGTGCAAAGGTTTGAATCCAGAATCAAACAACACATCCCCCCTGCCATACGCCAGGGCCGACTAAATAATTTAAATAATTTAGTCAATACATCCGGGTCTGCTATTGCTGACCATCTTATAAATAGCGTCGAATGTGCGTCGACGTACACTAGTGACTGGTTTTCTGTCATAAGTGGATCGCATTCTCTATTCCACCTCAAAGTCCTGGAAGCCATATATATCAAGTCAATCAAACCCTCCCTTTGTAAACAAAAGGAGTGGCTTTTAGGACTTAATGTGATCCACTTGTGACTCTCCTCCCCATATTTTTTATTTATTTTTTTTCTCCTAAACTTGTCACTAGTTTTCATTACATTTTTTTTAGGTTTTAGTCGTATTTAATCACTTCCACGTTTTACTCTGATGAGTTTGGACGAAAACCGGTTCAGTACATTAATTAATTTCTTTTTAATCGTTTTCTCTCGTTTTTATATTTGTTTAATCTCATTCTACCCTCCCCAAAATGTCCCAAACGTCCGTATTCCTCGCCGTTATTAAATTTTGTACCACGAAAAATTTATTTATATATATATATATATACACACAGGAAAAACATAACTACATAAATAAAATAACTAAACAAAATTAATAAATACACAAATACAAAAATAAACAATAGAATAAACCACACAGCCTTTCTTGTTCTGTTCCTTTCCCTCTTCTTCTGCCAAAACTTAAAAGAAAATAAAGATCACAAAGGAAAAAAAACGACAAAAAAACTACTTCTGATGACAATCACGATGATCGAAAGCGCTAGAGATGGCCGAAATAAGAACACGGTAGCTCGGAGATGGCATAGTCGCTAAGTGGTTAAGGACGCGAACTGAGGACCTGAGTGGGCCGGGTTCCACAGAAACACTTTCATCAAAACCCACACCTGACTTTGTGTCACACTACTGGAGTAGAGGTAAATAAAATACCAATTACCACCGGAGAATTGAAAGCTTGCTCACTGCGTCGAGAACATTACTAAAAAAAATGACAAAACGCGAAAAAAAATTCCGTGGCATTTAACCAGACTTGCAATATATATATATATATATATATATATATATATATATATATATATATATATATATATATATATTACATCGGTGTATCTTCTAGCACTCTCAGTTTCGTTGCATTACGCTATTCATCGGATAGTGATCGAAATTGGGGGACCGTTTTGTAATAGTGTTCATCTTTTTCGTCGGCAGCTGAAGTTGACTTTGGTATTTGCGTCGTGTCCAATGCATGCGTGTACGTGATTACACCCATACATACATGAACAAACAACCAGCGAAGACTATAACCTCCTGGTCAGTGACGCAGACGGACACATACACATTCGCGGAGAAGCATTGATGTTCTTGTTAGGCGCAATGTGCTATTTACTATAATCTCATTAATGCGTGATAGTGCGTTTGAACGCTTCTGACAGACATCGGTCTGTTAGCTGACCACGTTCAGACATAGAAACTTTAAATTTCGTAGGACCGATAATTTACAATACAGCTCGTTTAAGGTGGAGGTTATATTCAACTGCTTTCTTATAAAATTCCTAACAGAGATATGTGCTTGCTATGTGAATAGTTTGAATGTTAATAGTTTGACACTGTAGTTAAATTATATAGAAAACTGATTCTTAAACTGTTATCAAATTTCGTTTCTGTTCATAGATTCCATTTGGGGTTCATATAAGCTGAACATTTCAAATTTGTTGTATTCTTCCAATATTTCTTTTGTTGGTTTGAACTATTTAAGGGCTTAACGCTTAAGCATGTACAATAGGTCTGTGAGGGAGCATCAACAATAATTGATAATAATGACGCCGACCAATCCCACGTGAACTGAAACAGAATAACACTGCGCAAACACAGTTAGAAACATACAAATAGCATCACACGAAATAAGCAGACTGAATCTTCCAAGGTGGATACATAAAACCAAAAAACCCTGACTGACCTCGCTAAAAATGAACGCGGTTGCACCAGGATCGAGTGTTGCCACAGCAAATAATCGTGAGTAGTCAGGAATAATGGAAATACTGTGGGGATGAAGCACAATCCAGACCTCCACTGGGAGGGTATAGAGAGTGCTCTTATTTCTATTCATATCCGACAAAGAGAGCCAACTACTGTTATAAACGAGAACTCAATGGTAAATATTTTGAGATGCAAATTGATTCCAAACAGTAGAGAGTACTTAAAATCTTTGGAGATGAGTCGTCGACTCGTGGTAACACCACCTAGTTTTACTAGTGATTAATCACTTGTAATTCCTCATGAGAGAACCCCTAGTGAGTCAAAAAATAATGATGATATAAAAAAAGATCGAAGAATAAAAGAAGGAAATACAATCTATTCAAATTCTCTTTCAATTCAGCAGAGGGTGGTAAAAAGTGTTTAAAAATGTAATTATTAATCCTCCGTTCAAAACACAAACACTTGTTCATTTCGCCCAAACCTCACCCCAAAATAGAAATAGGGATGAAGTGGGATTCCATTGTAAATTATTTAATCTCCAACTATCAATTTTGCTTGTAATTTGCAGAACAGATTGAAAAAGATTTTTTGTCTATTTTGTTTCGTTTCGTTTTTTTCCTTTCATTTTAATTTTGTTCCGCTTTTAATTTATGTGTGTTTTTTTTAATCAAAGACGGGAAAAGCGAAAATCGTAATAAATAGTGGAGGATGTGGTCTGATTTGGCTTTCATTAGATTATAGCGGCCTCCCCCCCCCCCGCTCATTTTTGCGAAAGCGATTTATTCCCGGGTTGGTATGGCTTTATGAAAAAGAAAGCAAGCCATTAAGAATAGGAGAGGAAATGTGAGAGAAAAAAAATTAATGACATTTTTTTTTCTTTCTCTTAATTCTTGCTGAATTAATTTAAAATTCCAATTATAAAGAAGATTTGACTCAGAGATGAGATCATATCTAATACGAATTTTACGCTGATTTATTTGATGTATTTATTGTATTCAATTTTCATGCCTCTTTGAGCATCTATTAATAAGCTCATTTCAACTTTAAATATAACGATTAAAAAATCAATCTCAATGAACCTATACGATGAATGCACAGATCAAATTTCTCTTAAATATTTCATCAGAGAGATCTCAAAAAAATATTTGCGAACTAATTATTTAACTATTATTTCAGAATACATCCAGTTAATAATGAAACCATTATATATGCATGTATTTTTACGATTTAAATCATTTTCAAATCATATTTTAAATGACGAGTATACACAAGGCTATTAAATGTGTTTATAGTTGTTCAAGGTAATGCTTATTTAAAGTCATACAATGAAATATGTTCAAAACATCGGATAATCGAATATTCGTAAGTAGCCAGATAAAAAAAAACGAATAATGCAAAAAAGCAAAAATCTCAAGAATATATCCATTGTCAAATACCTCAGTGAGTTGTTTAATTAATTCTATATAACTGTGCATATTTTACTAATCTAAGAGAACGGATTACAAAAACACCAGATTTAAACAGTTTGTAAGTTGAAAAACGTACTGTCATTCAAAGGAGCAACACTTTGATTTACTTTTTATCAAGGGTTATAAATGCGGACTGTATTTAGTATGAAAGATGTTTTTAGATATTACCTCGCTTATGTGTCATTACATTTACAATCTACTCAAAATACTCAATAAAGACGCTAATCTACATAAACACCTTCATAAAGATTATTGTATATTATTATTTATATATATATATACCATTTATTTGTGTCCATCAAACTCATATCTCACTCGTATGTGTATATATATTTGTCATTCTCTTATAAATATATAAATAAATATATCAGTGTATTATAATCCGGGTGAATAGCGAATATAGGCAAATGAAAACAGAAACCATGAACTTATTACCGTATGAAAAACGCCTTAAGACAATTTGGATAGCAGAAAGGCCCGATAACAATATTTTTCATTTATCTCATCTGGCAAAAAATTAGATTTTTGATGATTTGATTTTTTAAGGTTTTACTTTTTTATTTAATCTAAGTATATTTTTGGTTACAGATCAGATTCGAGGAGAATTTCGTTTTAAGGTTCTAAATTAAGATAATTAAATACTTGAAAACATAATTAAAATTTATTTGAATAAAACAGTACAATAACTGAAAAACTTTGTCGGCAAAGATTAATAACAGTTTTAATTCAAATATTAAAAAATGTATATAGTATTACCAGCGCTTCCCAACTGCTCATACACTCTCTTCTACCCTAACACTCTTACCATATCTTGATAACTCGTATTTTTACACTCTTAATCCGACCCACGTCATTCAATGTATGAATATTGACTCTGTTATTTCATTATGTTTATACTTGATATAACCCGTACTTAGGGCGAAATATTAAATAAAGTCATGAGACTGTATTTATATATTTCCATGTATTTTATCTATGCATTCTGTCGAATTATCATCCTCTAAATATACCTCCCTCTCATACACACAACACACACACACACACACACACACACATATATATATATATATATATATATATATATATATATATATATATATATATATATATATAATGAATGATTGTTTTACTATTTTCTTATTATTTATTTCACACATACATGTGGAGTGGTGGGCACTTCAATAGTCAGACAACAGAGATGACCAAAGAATAAAAGATATGGGAAACTGAAGACAAATACAAGAACGGGAACGTAAAAGTAACGAGCGTATGGTGTAATTCTGACCTTGAAGTAAATCATGTACAAAGCAATTATTTACGACGATTCAAAGCTACTGATGTTTTCATACTTTCTCAGGAACGTTAACTTTCAGTTGGTCTTAAATGTAGTAACTATTGAGCTTTATATATACTCTTATTAGTATACACACACACATATATATATATATATATATATATATATATATATAATAATATTTTCAACTTCGATGAATATCATTACCCTTTCGCGAGACGCACATGCGCACATACTAACATACAAATACAAATTCGCGTACACGCATATATTAAACGCAACATGTCGTAACCAATCAGCGACAGGCATAAAAAGATAACCGGCTTCTACTTTCGTTTGAAGGATGGGGAAAGTTCCAAAAGAGTAAGCCATTTCGGTACTACGATGAGCTGCAAAAGCAATCTACGAAACTATTTTGTATATATATATATATATATATATATATATATATTAATATTAATATTTACTGACAACATAGAATATTAGTATTCGCTTGCTAATCCATCACTACTGCAATGAATATTTGATAAATGTATTTTGGGAAGCACTAAAGAATATAATCTGCCTTCATTGTCGCAAACAACTCTTGTAAACAAGTCTATATGCCTTGAAAGAAGGAACTGCTCTTTGGCAGCGTTCCAGACAAAAGTACAAAGCACCAGTCATCGCAAAAGAGAAGGAAAACAAGCCACTCTAAATAATTGGAATTTGATACGAAGAATACAAATACATGATTGAACCCTATATACGAAGTCTGTAAGAAAAACAAGCAAAACCGAGTTACACCTTATATAGATAAAAGCCAGGTTATCGACTAGTATGATCACTGACAATCTAATTAAAAACAATAAGACTGTGTGTTAGTAATATGATAATACCATTTAGTATAACAACATGGTTCTTTCAGCTAATAATAATAATAATAATAATAATAATAATAATAATAATATAAGTCCGTAAAATAATATGTATCACGGATTATTATTATACACTAATTGTTTTCACACAAGTCATTTTCAGCTATTGTTTACTAACAATGACCAGTGGTGTTCCCTGAAGTCTGAGTGACAAGTCTAGCCAGATTTCAAGCACTCTCTGTCTCCTTCAATAACCGCTCTAATCATTTTGCATTACTATTGATTTCTCGCTGGCAACAACCATTAGTCTTCTATAGAATTTAAGTGATATTATTATCATTATTATTATTATTACTACTACTACTACTACTACTACTACTACTACTCACGAGACAGTCTCACACCGATCGTCATCAATGATAGCTGGCAACGACTATTAGTTGTTTGCTATTCCTCTTGGGGCATCACTCTTTTTAATCATCTTCTCAATTAACATTAAAAAACCATTCACATAAAATTTACACGTTTAACACTAATATTAATATCCAAATAAAATTCGGTTAATCATTTTATCCGATATTTCCCAAAACGCTCTGTTTTAAATCTGTTCTAAATATATAACTGCTAAAATAGAGTATTGGACAACATTGCTATCATATTCAATTTTAATTCATGTCTAACTAGTTATGCGACCTTTGTGGAGGTATGCCTTCTCTATGTTATTGTCATGCTAACGAAATGTGTTTTTATTTCTCTTTTCAGGTAAGTATCCTGTTTTTAACTGGCATTCGTTTGAACACACTTTTCCTCATTAAGGTGATATTGTCGAACTCTATCAGTAAGTCGTTCTTTTTTTGTTCTTGTTATAATGAATACCAAAGTTATTTATCAGTTGAGTTAATATTGACTGAATGTGGTTTCCCCTAATGTCAGATGTACGTTATTCTCTTTTACCTATTCGATGTTAATATTGACCAAGGTCGACATGCATACAACCCGGCAGAGTTGACAGAAGTTGAAATTCACGGAAGCTTAGAAAACTGGACATTCGACATTAAAGAGGTTCTATCTGCACGTTTTGTAATTTTGAGATGTGTGACGTCAAAGTTTGATACACCATAAAGGAATCCGTTCAGTCTCAAGATACAGTGGGCGGTTTATCATTGAATATAGTGTGAAGCAATCGTTGCGCAATTACCAACCGCACATTGCTTGAAACGGCACTACTCGAGTTTAGTTGCAAGGAAAAATCTAGGACGACTGGAAACACTGTTAAGATAAGCAGAGAAAGATTCTTGTTATTTATGAGATTTAATTCTTGTTGATTAGTTGCACAACCAAATCTTTAGAGTCTAGTCTGCTCTACTGTTTAACCCATAACAGAAGAGAGGTTATGTGGATTGGTAACCTTTTATTGTTGCATATTTTGTTTTGTTTTTTTGATTTTGTTTGGTTTTGTTGACTTCATTTAAAAATACACCAATTTCCTTTTAGAATTTAACATGACATTTGAATGTTATGTCCGATTCTAAAATAAATTCTAATTTTATGCTCGAACAAAAAGTGCCGTTTAAATCTACGATCAATTTTCTTTCAACATTTAAGAAAACATCAAACAAAATCCAACGGTCCATATTTCTAGAATTGAACCAATATAAGTTATCCCAAAGTACACTTTTTTAACAAAACAAATTATTTTTCTAATAAAGACATTCGTTATTAAAAACAATCTTTTGTTTTTCTAATAAAGATGTTCGTTATTACAAACATTCTTTTATTTTTGTAATAAAGATATTCGTTATTACGATTTTTTATGACAAATTTCTTTAAAAGTTCATGCATATTTCATTAAAAACCCACTAAAGATAAATATTGCAAATTTATATAAATTAACATTTATACTTACTTCAATATTGTTATATAGCAGAATTCCGATGATAAAACGTTTTAAACAAATATGTTAAAAAAAGATTCAATTTAATTGTATCCGATATCCACCCGTGTCAGAATTGACTGAATAACGCCAAAAAAAGAAAACTCGCCCCCAGTGAGACAAGAGTCACGTATGCTTGGTAGGCCTGTATTTTGGATCGCCTTCGTCCAAAGCTATGGGTATCCCCAGCACGATCTATTGCTTCATGTACTAAGCATTTCGGGGTAGCCGGTTGGCTCAGTAATTTTTTGCGCAGTTAAATCGATCATTCTATATGAATCATAAATGGTCATATTGAGCATTGCAGAAAGAGCGGTTCAGTAACGGTTCATATCGATAGTTTCTGTTGGTTTTAAGATTGTTTCTCAAGGTCTGTTATTAAAATGTGGAAATATTTAAATTTGTAATAAGTTGATATATTTGCGGTTTTTTTCGGCACTTCCAATTATAAACTGGTGTAAGGATATATAAATTCTCTCTGTCAATGCAGGATAAATCGATCCGAAATACGTTTGCTTATCACAGACATTTCGTTATAAAACACTTTTATGCGGCCCAATCTGTGTGTTGTCTCATTCTCTATAAAAAACGTTTACTTCTATAGTTTACTAGCAATAGTACTTGATGTATCACCAAGCACTTAGCAACTTTCTATATGAAGTTTGAATTCTATGAAGTCGATCATAGTGACTTACATAGAACTGGACAGAGTACATGAGATGCTCTTCTGATGGCATTCTAGTATACCCCCAATGACTGCTGACAACGTCACCTACATCATTTACTACGTCTTATTGGAGTGTTTTTGTAAAGCAAATTCCAACTCTGCAACTTCTCAACTGAGAAAGTTACCGGTGTACATACAATCACCAACATAAATACAGACTTTATATTTTACGTATATAAATTAAAGAAAATGATATCCATACATAATCCAAAAGCCGTACTTTATTCGTATAGTATAACACATGTGACATATAAGATAATATGCGTCCTTTGAATGGTTAACTAAACAATTTATACGTGACTTATAATGCGGAAGGACACTTTGACCATGACTTATACATATGTTCGTTCTGGCTTATATTTTCTATTAGGCCACGTATGCACTGTCCACACATATCATTGTCACATTATTTTCTTACTTATTGATTAACCTGTCAAACATGTATTGTTTTGTTACGTCCTTTGTCAGTTTATTTTTCTTGTTTGCGTTTTCGCAAATCTTACTTTATAATTTCTATGTTACTTCAAATCTACAAACGCTTAAGTCTCGATTAATAAAAATATTTAAATCTTTATATTTCACTATTAAACTACGTAACGTTACATGTTCTATTTTAACATTTTTCCTATATATATTTGAAGAGTTCGAACGCAAAACGCGATAAATCCAATTCGTTTAAATTGAGACCTTAAACAATAACAAACACGAATATATTAAATCTAGACTTTGAATGAAAGCTGATTTTAATTGAAATCCAAGGGACATTATTTCGGTATCATATTATGTGACACATAGTTTTGGGCTGCCGTCGAGTGTTGAAATGCAACACTTTTTGTAGGGACAGTTTCGTGATTTTGAAAATGGCGTTTATCGCGTTTTGCATTCAAACTCTTCATTTATATGTGTAGTGTGTATTCATCGTCTAGTGGTTGATGTCCAGTCTTTCGGTTGATGCTTGATTTGAACAGTTTACTGTTTTCGCCTCGCAGTGTGTGATCTTATGTTATCTGTGTGCATGCGTGTTACTTTTCTTTGTTAGTTTGTGATTTCACTATGGTGATCGGCTGCTGCTATTAGTGTTGAAAATTAAAACAAGTTTATATATGAATGGGTGGATTTGTTATAAACGTTGATATATACATCAATTTCATTTTCCTCCTACCTCCTCCCACCCGATCAATGCTGAATACATCATTGATTCACCCCCACCCCACACCCCCAAAAACCAATTGAATATTATGGAAAAGATAAAAATTAAGTTTTATATGGTGTTATGGGTTAAGCACAAAAAGAAATAATGTTCCTCATGCGATCCCATACATTTCAAGTGGCAGGAAGAATAGCAAATCAGATAAACTCCCGCCGTCTGAAATAAATTCGGAAATAAATGCTTCACTTTTTTTCTCCATAATTAAACGTTTTCTTTCCTTTTTCTTTCTATACCGATTGATAGATTTTTCTTTCGTTTCTTTATTTTCACTTTCCAGTTTGAGACGTCTTCTTTCTTATTAAACTCTTTAAAACTTCGCCGATTAAGACGTTATTTCATATGAATATTAGTACGAACAGTGGTGAAGCATAATTTTTGACGTAATCTGTACACTTGTACCCATATAAATAACTATGTATTCTTTGACTAATTTACTCAACCAATATATATATATTAAATAATTCTTAATGTTTCAGAATGACAAACAAACTCTTCGAGAATATTGTTGTAAATTGAGGAGGGAGGGGTAGGTCATCGTGTATGGATGTGACATCACGAGTGAGAAGTAAGACAAGATGTAATAATTGTTTCGCGGCCCGACTTCAACCTCACTAACCGCGTGTCATTGTGGGCTGACAATACATTAATGACAGTACTGGCGTGAAAACGGTGTATACAGTTAAATGACATAATACTCCTAGGATTAACACCAGTGTTTCCCAATCGAAGAGACAATAAAATAATTGAAACATGAAACTGTTATAATCGATCTGGATGCCACATACCTGGGAGATATCTGTCAGTAGTGGAGACGCACGAAAAACAGTACAACTCATTCTCAATGTTTAGGAATTTAAAACAAATTCTTTGAGAAGAGTTTCGTGAGATATATAATCCATAGAAAGTATATGTGTGTTTGACGAATCTGTTCACTTAGCAATTAATTGAGCACAAAGTCACAATTTGCACACAGTAAGAATCGAGCCCGCCGACAATTACGTACATGACTATTTTCATTAGAATCGATCGATGGCGTGTTGTTCTATCAGCCGCAAGGCAAAGTAGACCTATCCGACCCGTCTGATCGAATAAATGCCATATATTGTCAACTCCCCATATACACGAACCAAATAATTCCCCTCTTCTCCTTTCTTTCTCTCTCTCTCTCTCTCTCTCTCTCTCTCTCTCTCTCTCTTTCTCTCTCTGCCATTGTCAGCCTCGGGTTATCCTATTGCAGCAGACAGAATATCTTGTTCCAAGGTTCCCCGAGACATTCCTTTCTTTCCACCTTCGTTTTGCGAGAAACGACTCTAATTCTCCCCCACCCCTCTTTTTTCGGCCTCCCTTCTCCGCCTTCCCAACTCCCCGTCGTCGTCGTCGTTCTCGTAGCTTTAGGCGCACTCGGGTGACCGTGATTTTATGATCTATATACGATAATGCGGTTTTCGAAAAAATCGCTTGGGTTTACACGATCGATTTGCACTCTCGAGTGCTTTCACAACAGTAAGACATCGCCTGGCGCATAAAAGGGTCGTCGAATCCTACGGTGATTGATCTATTTATTACATATATTTTATTTATTTATTCATTTATTTATTCTGTCATTATGTATTATACGCAGTAAGACTCAACAGCAGTCCTCGAGTGCACTCATACGATTGAAACACAATAAGATGTGTGATTACTATAATGGATACCGTCGAAGATTATGGAACCATCTCTGCAGAGTTACGATTCTTTCTGGTCCCACGACACTAAACTGTTTCGAATAACTTTCGACATAAAAGCTTATATAAAAATGATTGGTTTTGACATTAAATAACCCAAAAAGTGCTGATATGCCGTAAACCAAATACAACCAACCATCTAATTCTATCTGATTAATTGCCATTAGTTACACATTAATACATTTAGGAAAACAAAAGCCGACAACTTACTCCTCTAGAATAGTTCAGGAATGTGTTCCGGCATAAAATATTCTAAAAGGATTGATATGCCATGAAACAAACAAACAAACAAGAAAGCAAAAATACTATGATAGAAAGTAAAAGGCAGGCGCGTGGTCAGTCTTCAGAGAGTGTCAACGACAATTATTAATATAATAGAATACCCGTGTCTGTTTGTAAGCAATATTTGGAATATCGTTTTTAAAAAGGCATCGATCATTATATTTAACTACGTCGTTACATAAATATAACAACCGGTGTTATTTAATACCAGGTCTTTTAAAATAGTATACGGAGTTTTAGTTGCAAAGATCATACAAGACCAATATCTCCATTATACGAGGGAATTATTTTTAATAAGATTAATAGCTTTTAAGTTACGTAACACCATAAAAGGCTGAGAACAGTTAGAGAAGATCGCCACTAGGGTTTTAACATTACACGTACCACGCAGTAAAACGTTCACCTCACAAAGATAATTATTTAATGTATTCATTGTATGGAACCCATTTATCAAGCTATCCTGCGTTACCAATTTGATTCAGATGATCGGACACCATTGAAATAATAACATAAAGTGCATTGAAATAATAAGATAAAGTGCATTGTAATACTAAAATAAAGTGCTTTAAACTTTTTTTCAACACTTTGACGTGGGTTTTGTTCGACAATTGCTTACAAGCTTTCACTGACAAGGGTTCATGCCTGTTCTCTGCCTTCTTAATATTCAAGATGTTCGACGCTACACTACGGGATTTCTGAAACCACATATGAATTTACTTATCTCTCACCGCAATAAGATGTTATACAAGACCGGAAGGCGGGGGAAATAAAACAGCACCTAAGTGCAGTCTGACCCCTTAAAACCCCGTCGGCATTCTTTCTTGTGAAATCACCTTCGTACTGTTCGATCATATTTGCGCCCTTCGCCTCATGCTTTGTTTATATTGGTGTCTGTTTGAGAACCATTATGACAGAATTTGAACTCCAGCAAGAAATGTATACGAATTTCCTTTTTTTTACATCTCTGCTATAAAAGAAATATGGTTGAAAATTGTATTCTTAAAGATATTATTGGGCATTTATAAAAAGGTACGCACTAATTTTTAAGCATATAAAATAGCTATGAAAATCCACTTTTCAAGAGTATTTTTTTTAAATCAGCTAATAATTCCCGAACAACCTAATAGAAAATAAATGCGCCACCTAAAGGGGCTAATGTAATTGCATTGTTGTTGTTCGTACAATGCAGACGGTATATAACAAATATTGCTAAAAGAAAATGCGGCACAATGTTTCGTTATGAATTTAGTTTGATTGAAATCTGTTTTAAAATTTGCAAAATTCTAAATTTGCGAGAAAACTTGCTTAGATCTGTTTTAAAATTGCTTACATCTGTTTTAAAATAGCTTAGATCTGTTTTAAAATAGCTTAGATCTGTTTTAAAATTGCTTAGATCTGTTTTAGAATTGCTTATATCTGTTTTAAAATTGCTTAGATCTGGTTTATAATAGCTTAGATCTGTTTTAAAATTGCTATTATAAGCAAACATCGTCAACTTTCTCCGATAATAAATGAAAAATTCTCTGTAGTCAAGCTTCCAGATGTGAGCCCCATATTATCACGTTTATTCATTTATTTTTTAAAATTTTCAAGTTAAAAATAAAATAAAGTTAAACGTCGACTTTCCTGTCTATGGATGTCCGACACGAATGCAGACCCAAGAATATTATTGGAAAAATATGCTATTAAATTAATGCCACCATTAGTTCCCTCATGAATAAAAAGTTTTCTGGTTCTGATATAAGGATTTGTTTCAAACTGCATCTCCAGAGAGAGAGAGAGAGAGAGAGAGAGAGAGAGAGAGAGAGAGAGAATAAAATTACAGTATAGATTATAGATTCTGAATGCGATTCGTTATCGCCGGCCAGTGTCTAACAGGTGCAGATCACAACGAACGGACCAGGACTGCCTGTAATGTTCGTTGTCTTTTCATATTGTTAGCGGTCCTCGACCTGAAAGGCAACTAGGTTCGCATATTACATACACCGCCCGGCATTCTCAAATAGTCACCAATGTAAGTACATAGTAACAACATAGACGTCAACAGGGCAAGTCGAAAAAGACATCTGGCAGTTTACTTTCTTCTATTCCTCAGTCGAGTTCGGCCTACTTTTACGTAGACCTCTAGACATGTGTGTTATAAGATAGATTATATATTGACAAAACAGATGCACTTCCTGGTCGTATAGGTTTATTATTTTATTCAATTTCATATTTTTAACTAGTACAAGGAAACAATGTGACAGTAGATATATAAGATCCAATAAGAAATGTGCAATCACAGTATATTGGAGAAACTATAGAGTTAATACGAGAGACGATAATGCGATCGAAATGAGGCTAGTGGGGGGGGGGGGGCAGAAGGTCAGTGGAGAGAGAGAGAGAGAGAGAGAGAGTAGACGAAGAAGGTAAGGGGTGCGGCGGGTAGTGATTGGAATTTCCCTGTTGGCGCGCCAGATACGGACACGATGCCAAGAAGGTAAAAAACAAAGTTGTAATGGCTACAATAATGTAAAATTATAAGCAATTCGTGAATCGATTTCTACAAGGGAGGTTAAACTCGCGGGTGATAAATTGGTCGAATTCGGAATCCTACCATTCTCTTCCTTTGTCTGATCACAGGTCTGACTAACACTCATACATCTTTCATATATATATATATATATATATATATATATATATAATCATGTTACCACTTTCATGTGTCTGTATTCATGTTCGTGTGTCTCGCATCTACGTGACTTACACATTATTATTTTTTATTTACTGATAATTGAGTATTTAGCGAAATCAAAAGTGCAATAGTATGAAAGACCAAAACGAAAATAATTTAATTACGAAGTAAAATCCACCATAATCCATTTCCGTTTTTTCGTAAACACATCGAAAATTCTAACTTTTTGTTAATATTTGAAACAAAAAGGAATTAATTACCTCACGACCCTTCGAAATTTGAAAGAAATTTGGAAACATTTAAACTGTCAAATATTAAGTCATTGCTGATGTTACACTCCTTGTCAAATACTCATATATTAAAGGATTGAAAGATTTACAAGTTATTTTCATTTTTCAATTTAATAAATAGAATTTAAAACAGCATTCATTTTTTTAAATAGTTATAGTTTTATTACAATTTGGCTTAGTTAAGAATTTGATGATCAAACGATACCATAATAATTAGAGTTAGTGTCCCAAATACTAGCTTTTAAATAAAATAATCTGGTAAAAAAAAACGAAACATAAATCAAAGTTAAATAACTCCCGGGAATATAAAGCGAGTGGATAGTAACATGTTATGATCTGTTAGAAGTAATTATCAAATATCGATTTTTTTATATGTGTAAATACCTTATTAATGCCCCTTTTAACGTAACATCAAATAATATGCAATACTTCATATGCTAATAGTTATGGTATTTTATTGTATTTTAGCAGCTGACTCGAAGTATTATATAAAAAGTGAGGACGTTTTGTGGTAGCGTGATGAAAAGTAACAGTAAACGGGCATTGGGATTAAGTTCATTTTCATAAGTATGATGTACATGGTTCAAACATATTTTGTGATATAAAACGGTGTCCTATATTTTAAATTCTTGACTTGTGTGTTCAGAAAATGCAACATTTCTCGATGTCATTTTAACCGAAAGGTACTTTACACCATGCCGAACTTAACTTTTAAATCTGAATGTTGTTCTAATGCAGTCGTCAGAATAGGGTTAATACGTTGCCTATTAGATTATGTTACAGCTCATGGGGGCAACCAAGGAAAAACTAATCTAGTATATATATATATATATATATATTACCTAAAAAGGCTTTTTTGAACAACACGGTATTTTCGTATTTGCATAACTTCTTTTTATGATTTTCGAGGCGTCGAGCAATTTTTCGGGTTTCAGGCCGCAGTCCATATAGTATTTTGCCGATTGTTCGTAATTCGACTATTTCTATAGCGCTTTCGACCTTCTTGGACGTCCTCAGGAGTAGGTTTATTTTATTAACAAAATAGCTTTCAACACTAGTACGAACATACTAGATGTATTTCATAATTTAATGCAAATAAAGTAATAAAAAAAATAATAAAGCCAAATAAACAAACAAACAAA
>OY744525.1:83244164-83249164 GCA_963556195.1 Sepiola atlantica | reverse complement strand
CTTCATGTGCCATATTGCTTTCAGTTCACTGGCTAGTTCTGTGTATTTGCTTCGTTTTTCCATGTCTCTGGTGGAACGGCGACGTCTACGATTTTATAAGATCTTTCCTTCTTGTCGATTATAACAACATCAGGTCTCTTTGCTTGTATGAGTTTATCTGTTTGTATATCCATATCCCAGATGATTTTGTGTTTTTCGCTTTCCAATACTGTTTCTAGTTTATGTTTGTACCATTGTCTGTGTATTCAAATTCAATTGGTTTCACAGTTCCCAGTGTATTGCTTTTCCTACACAGTAATGCCTGTTCTTGTATTCTTTTTGGGCAAGTTTGCTACATTCACTTATTATATGCTTTACTGTTTCGTCTCTTTATCAACACAGTCTGCATTTACTGTTTTCCTGAGTTTTATCTATTTTAGCTTTAATGTAGTTTGTCCTAATCGCATTGTTCTGTGCAGCCATCAGTAAGGATTCCGTTTCTCTGTTCAAGTTTCCTTTTCTTAGCCATGCCCAGCTATTTTCGTTGGTTTCTTCTCTTGTCAGTCTTCTGAAGCGTCCATGTAGTTGTTTTTCTTCTTACCTTTCTTTTCTTGTCTGTTTGTGTCCGGTTTCAATGCTACTTGCGTTGTTCGTAGGAACGGTGTCTCTTGCTGCGGTGATTAGTCTTTATGTGTTCTGGGTTATGCATTTCTCCAGCTCTTTTTTAGTGTCGTTCACTTTACTAGTCCTCTTCCCCCTTCGTTTCTTTTAATGTAGAGGATGTCTTTTGAATGTAGTGCGTTGTGCATGGTCATTAATTTTCTAGTCCTCTGGTCAAGGTGGCTGAGTTCTTCTTTAGTCCAACTTATGAATGGTCCATAGTATCTTATTAGTTCTACTGCCCAGGTATTTATTCCTTAGGTTAGGTTTCTGCTATATAATTTTGTTTCTAACACCTTTCCTGTTAATCTCATATATTTTTTTCCAATCTTCTCTTTCATTTCTGTTGATTTGATTGTGTCTACTTCCAAAACTCCCAAATATCTATAGCTGTTTGTTCACCTAGCGCCCTCATCTGCTCTGGGTTGGGTAATTCCATGCCTTCAGTCGTCCCCAACTTTCCTCTTTTTCATCTCTAGCAATACATACTTTTATATTTCGTATTCCATTTGAATGTCCTGGCTGAAGATTCTGGTCGTATTTATCAGCTTTTCCAGTTCTTTTTTGCTTTTTGCAAATAGCTTCAGGTCGCCCATGTACATGAGATAGTTTATTATTTGTTCACTGCCTGTCCACTTGTATCCGGCATCACATTTCCTGAGTATGTAGTTCAGTGGTACCATGGCTACGATAAACAGTAGTGGTGATAAGAAGTCTACTTGGAAAATGCCTCTCTATATTTTGATCTCCGTCAAGTGTTTACCTCCAGTTGTCAGTTCTAATCGCCATGTTCCCAGTGCTTTCCTGATGAGATTAATAATTCTGTCGGGTATCCTGTACGTTTAAAGCATTCAATTATCCATGCTTGAATAATTCTGTCGTAGGTTTTCTTGTAGTCAATCGATGACATAGATGTTCTTTTTCTTGCTTTCAACTCCTTTCAGAATCTTTTGATATATGTATAACAGATCGTGCGCCCCTCTTTTCCCTTTCTGGTATTCTTTTTTGTTCCTTGGGAAGAGGCCCACAGTTGTTCAGGGATTAGTAAATTTGCCGTTAGGATTTTCCGCATTGTTGGTTAACAGGTTATTGGTCTGTAATTGCTTGGGGTCGTTTCCTTCTTGGCGTCTTCTGGTATGAGCGTTGTCCTTTCTTTGGTTACCCACTCTGGTACTTCTGTTTTAAAATAATCCTCTCAGTTACTGTGCTAGCCTTTTATGTAAGGTCGTGATATGTTTGAACCAGTACGCATGTATTCTATCGTGACCTGGTGCTTTCCAGTTTGACATTTTCTGTAGTGTTGTCTGAATAGTTTCGTCATTAATTTCTGGTTCTGTTCCTTCTTCAATTTTAAGTAGTTTATTTTTCATGTCTTTCAGCGATGTAGCATTTTTGTTGTGATCTTCAGCCTTTTCCCATATCTTTCTCCAGAAATGTTTTGTTTCTGTCACGTCCGGTTGTTCTGTTGTTCTTTCCCCGTTTACGTTTTTTTGTAAAACTGACTTCCATTGTTTTCGAAAGTCGGGTTCTGTTTGTACTTATCCGATTTGTATCTGTATTGTATCAATCTTCATTCTTTTGCTGCTATCTTTTGTTTTAGTTGTTCATGTTTCTTATTTAGTCTTTCCTTGCGAATCGGATTTCTGCTCTTCAATCGTTTACTGTTCTCTTTCATCTTATTTACTGTTTTAGCTTCCTTTTGAAGTTTGATGATCTGGGTGTCCAGTCTGATCTCCCATCCAGATTTCGTCTATCTATTCGTTTGGCCAGTCTTCTTTTCTCTTTTTAGTTACATACTTATTGATTTTGACCCCGAATATATCAAGTTGTTTAGGTCTGTTGGGATGTACGTGAGTACTCTGTTAACTTTCTTTGTTTCACCTTTTAACTTCTTCCAATCTTTGTCTCTTAAAGATATGAGTTTTGCTTTGTTCTCGGACATTAATCGTTTGATGTTTTCCACTTCTCTTGCTTCTTTCTCAGATAGTTCTATGGTTTCGTCGTCTTCGTCCTCTTCAGTTTCAGTGTTTATGTTTTTTCCGTCTTTTTCCTGGAAGTTTTCGTCAAGTGGTGTTCTTGATTTGTCATGCCATTTATCTACGGAAATTAAACAAAAGATAGACCTTTCATTTGTTTCCGGTATGCTCTTTCTGTGGGGTAGCGGCTTTTGTAGTACCATTCCAGTACCCGCCTGTTCTCTTTTGTGGTCCATTACTTACTATGGCCTTTTGGTCTGTTCTTTTCATTCTTGCTTTCTTGTGTTTGGTCCGTGTCCTTGTCATACCTGAAATTTGATGGGTGACTTACCTATTTTTTGTCCGTGGTCTTGTTCCTTAAATTAAGAGAGCAAAGATTCGCAGGATGCGGACCGGGTTTCTCATGTTGGCCATCAAGGAAGCACCTGCCCATCACGACACTCAAATCTTTCTTCTGAATACCACGGCGGTGATTTGCATTTATAGACATTTATCATGGTTTGGTGTTTGTGGCAACACCAGGCCCAGGCTTAATGTACCTGTAATCCTTTCACAAGGATAGTGTTTCTCTCATTTTCATGAAGATCAATGGGCACTATCACACATACATGAGGACACATTATTATTATTATTATTATTATTTGTACTCATAAGGAGTTCTCACACAGGTCATCATCAGAAATAACTCACAGATAATAACTGGTGATGTTCCCTGGTGACAACAAGAGTGCTATCCACATTTTTCGATAACCTTTGCAAATGACTAGTGCTCACCCTCATCAATCCTTCTGTTACATAGTCACCACTCCTGCCTGGACCGCGGCAGTTCTCTTAAACCAGTCAAACAAATGGCTACGGTCCCACAAAGGCATTTGTTACATAACGCTTGTTAATTAAAACTTCTCCGAACCCAACACAATACGAAAGTTTAGCAGAAGATTATTAAGCGGTTTCAATCTTTTTTTAATTCATTTCGTAAGGCACTTTCAAGCGACATTTTTACCAGGTACTTTTAATACACATTTCCTTGGGGTGATTTTATGGCACTTTTAAGCCTTTAAACTGTCAACCTATTTTCAACAATTCTCGTTAAAACATCTGCTCTTTAAACATTTCAAATTTCGCATTTTAAACATAGTTCTCTTTTAAATTCTTACTCATTAACACAGTTCATTAAATATTAAATATTGTTCGTTAGGCATATCTTTCGATTTTTAATTCTTTTCGTTTTGCAGATTAGGACCCAAATGTTATGCACAAAAGGTTACCTTACATATTCTTTCGTCGTCTGGTCGTGATCGCCGTTGGTGCCGTCGGTTTCGTTGTGTTTCTTTGGCTGTGATCAGTATCTGTGGATACAAACTTTATGACAGGCAGAAGACTAACGCGGAGACGATTTTCCTCAGAGATATTCAAGTCTTTTATTCGATGTGGAGGTTTGCTTCCATTCATTCCGTGGTCCTCATTCCTTCATTCTTCCTGCTGGGGAAATACGACGATGCACGGAAAATTGATGCTGGATCTCCAAGGGATCCAGCCATTACGACGAGCGGTTACATTTTCGATTCCTCGCTCCCACTTCCTGAGCATTTCAGATAGGTCGACCGTTCAGTTTGCTCCCAAACTAGTTACTCCTTTCAAACCTTAGTTTCTCACCAAAGAAGGAGTGACGTCACAGATGTACACGTGGGACAGTCATGCAAAACATTTTCGTTCACTCATGTTTTCTGACCTATTCTGATCCGATGTTGTCGGTTACAGTCTCTCAAAACACGAGTGACTCATAACGATTCCCTTCGGTGCGTGTCAGCGTGACCTGCACCGAGCTCGACAAAGTTCACCCCTTCTCATAATAAAAACTAGTGAACCTACACACTTTTAGGCATACGGGGCCCCTCATAATATAACACTTCCATCTTCATTGACCTTTCATTACTATTGTGTGGAATCAGTCGAAACTGATGCTTTTTAGGGGCCACAGTTTATAAGATTTCTGGCAGTTTTAGTTCCATTGGGTTCATGTAGTGTTCCTCCCATCTTTTAGTGTTACTTCTGTTTCAGTTTCCATGTAGCTGTTTAATGTTTGTAGTTTATGTGGGTTGGTTTCCGCATTCGAGGATTTTCTTTAAGATTTTAGCTGTTTTCATCATTGTCGTCCGCTGTATAGTCTCGATTTTTTCCTTGATACCAATTTTTCTTAGTCGTTTTTTTCAGGTTTACGAGACTGTTCCTAGTACTCTTACAATTATTGGTATTGTATTGACTTCCTTCATGGTCCATATTCCTTTCATTTCTCTTGCAATTCCGTGTATTATTATTATTATTATTATTATTATTATTATTATTATTATTATTATTATTATTATTTTGTACTGAAGCTGACTC
>OY744525.1:83226664-83239164 GCA_963556195.1 Sepiola atlantica | reverse complement strand
ATAATAAATGTTTGTTTTGTTTATTATCTATGTACGTATATGTCTCGTCCTTTATAATCGGGATTCATCAGCATAGAGATATGCCTATTCACTACCGGGCATGCGATTTGAAACCCCGGATTCCGAGTATTTTGCAACTCAAATCCCGACGCCTAGAACCAGCGAACAAACAGTGATAATTTTAAGGTTTATCTAGCGGCTTCACGTCATACATCAATATACAGTTAAGAACAACGACTGTTTAAAAACAAGCGATATTGTATCGTATTACCGATATGCAAAACTATTTCGATTTTAGTATCACTTTTTGGATATGTATGCAACTCACTTCCCCTTATTTCTTTTATGTTTAACAATGCGGAAAAAAGCTACTACTGCAAGTTGTCTACTAGGAAACACATGAATTCAAAATATTTTCGAGATACGAAGTTTTTCGCGAATCCGAATTTTGACTCCATTTCTTCGTTTCGCCAAGTTCGTATTGTTGACTTTTTCCAGTTGTAAGCGAATATTTACTCTAATAATCACATACTTTGCTTTAATATTGATTTTAACAAATAAATAGTTCGCATGATTTCATTACATTTTTTTTGTCTCGCTTCGAGACTTCTGTATTTTGGATCCAACTCCGGCAAATCACAATTGAGGGGCATCAGAAATTAATTTATGTAGTTTCCTTTAGTTAATGTCATCTGAAACTGAGACAAACGTGTGTCTGTCATGGTTAAATGTCTAACTACGTGGTCGCAATCAAGCGTCGTTGTCAATACTACCGAAGTGTATACAGTGTAATTCTTTTCTTTATTTCTGTCCAGAGAAAATATTTGAAGAATCATTGAACTAATCGTCATTAGATGTATCAAACAGGCCGCGTGTCTGTTTGTGTGTTTGTGATTTACGTGCACTCAAAACGTCCGCTCTATGGCATGTCTAGTCGGGAAAAAAGACGGTTCGAGCCTCCCACGTCTTACCCGTGATATCATCGCAACACGAGACTCCCACTAGTCCCATTCGTCAATATACAAACTTGGTGCCCATTCGAAGAGTATTATGGTAAATGCCAACTCAATTATTCTGAAAATGAATCGAAATCGTTTTTTGGATTTCCAAGTCGACCTCGATACCCAAATGTACGTGCACCTCTAATGTCTATTATTATACGTTAAAACAAAATATTGGGCTCTTCTCCAATATAGCCGTGTCAACTCCTGCAAATATGGCGGGTGGTGTGGATAACTCGTTAGAGAATTAGAAACGCCAGACGAATGGAGAAAACAATCGCTTCTCTCCAGCCAAAAGCTTCATTAAAGAAATAACCAAGCCATCATCATTGTATACGTTTATATATATATATATATATATATATATATATATATATATTAATGTTTTACTGAAGGTCAGAACAACATCGGTACCGTCAGTTTCAAATAGGCTAATATAAACAGAGGCTGATGAATGTTTCAATAAAATGGCCTGTATAGGTCCTCTTTGTTAGGATTTTAAACCGACGGTACCGATGCTGTTCTGACCATCTGTAAAACATTAATATATATATATATATATATATATATATATATGGCGTTGTGGAGTGGTTATAAGTGCGGCAGGGTTAAAGTTCTGTCGGAGGTACTGCATCACTTTCATTAATACTCTGGGAAAGGTATGAATCAATATATCCTCTCTCCAGCTATAAGTATCTAGTAGGGTCGAGTAGTTGCTACTCCCTCGATGTTTTACTTTTCTTTCTTAAAGATATCCCCTTCCTTTCTTTATGTTTATTGTTTTACTTAATGAAACTCTATTTGACTCAATTAAAAACGAAGTAATCTTTTGATTTGAGAACTCGAAAATTATAACACAAAAATATAACAATACACACAGTATACATAATTGCCGAGTACAACACGAATAAACAAAGAGCAGGTTCGTATAACACATCACCAAATCGACCTTAATACAAAATAAAATTCTATATAATATTCATAATTATACAATACATAAAACATACAAAACAAAATCCCACATAATATTAATAATTATATAATTTGTTTTCACATAATGTGAGATGTTCTGAGACAAACTACCATCATATCAAACTCGTTCTATATTTTTATGTATTCATACTTCTTGCTACCCACTTACCATTTTGCGAGAAAAGTAGGTTTTGAATAGGGTTTAAGTAATTCCATTATTTTTTTTTCGTTTCGATGGGAATGTTTACCATTTCTTGTATAGGAGTAGTTAAGTGTAATTTCGCTAGACGAGGTAACGAAACAGTGTAATCGGTAAATTAAGGAGTAAGGATTTATTTTTAATTTAAAGCGGGTAGTTATGAAACGGACGGGGTAAGCGCAACTATGTTTTTTGTGTGTTTTATTTTTGCAGTCAATAAAGCACACGGTGGGGGTATACTTAAATGTGTGTTTGCAAATAGGGAAACAAAAAATGTTAAACGCTTAGCAGTTCTAGGTAAATATATCCGATCAAAATAGGAGGGAACTAAACTTCACAATGTATAGCAGAGAGGAAGTAAATGAAGCATTTTCATTGGTCGAACTTAACTGGAGTACTTATATTTAAAAAGTCGACTTCTTATCTGCAAAATTCTGGTTTGACTGTCAAAATTTAGTATATGCGGCGACTGAAACCAGCCGGTCTCCATTCGGAGTGACTGTTGGAGCCGATATGATGCGAAAGTACGTGAAATCTACAATGAAAACAGTGCATTTCTGACGATCGGCCTTGAAAAAATGTATTTTAAGAGTAGAATTTAGTATAGAAAAATGTGCAATACTTCAGATGAAGAAGGGAAAACTCGAATTGAAGGGAGATTTAGAGCTACTATAACGAAAAGAACACTCAACGAAAGCGATAATTATAAATACCCAGGCATTCTGAAAACGAACAATATCAAGTTTGTAGAGATGAACGAGATAATAATAAAAATACATCAGAAGAACAACTAACCGCCTTTAAATGAAATAATATAACAGAAACCTAATAATAAGAATACACATCTGGACAATACCCAGAGTAAAAATGGAAAACTGGGAAAAAGAACTTAGGAGTCTGGAAAAAAATATATATATATATGGATGATTGCTTAGATGGCGCAATTCAGGGATTACAGAAATATACAAAACAATACACAGAGGCCGATTATCGCCACCAAAAACAGGCCCAAAGTAATAATACAGAGAATAGTGAAACGGCGTTAATTAAGAAAAAATGTGAAAGAAGGCAACTCCATGGACTACTTATAAAATGTACCAAAGTAATTTCACACGAGTAAACATGGTTAAAACTGCGAAACTAACACTTGAAAAAAGGATTATAACCGCTACAGACAACAGCACAAAACAACTCGATTAGAACGACCTACACAAATGCAAAGACAGAAAAGACACAGGAAAACATAAAATTCGCTTTAATCTATAGTTAATTACCTCCCTTAGTGTAGCACGCAGATGAATAACTATGTATACACATACATAGTAGAACAGAGAGACAATGTGTATTACTATGTTAGAGACTTACATGTTTCAGACATTTTGTGTTTACAACGTTTTGGTCGGGGTACTCTGAGGTCATCTTCAGCTGCGTTTTAAAGTATTTGAAGTTTAAACTGAACCTTATAAGTTTATCAACTGGAGGTAGACTACTAACATTTCACATTAAATACATTACCCCATTTTCTATTTATTATCGATATTTTGTATCAGTTTATTGTTCTTCAGTTCCTTAACGAGCGATCGAACTCACACATTAAATTAACTACATTCAACTCTGAATATCCAGTTAATGTAATAAGGCCTCTATTATTTTTTAACATTAAACATAGTGCTTTGCTTTTTTTAATAAATAGATCTTTCTGTCTTGTTTATAAATGAAGCGTAGAATCCCAATTGACTCAAATTAATATCGATTCGCTGTTGCTCTCGGACAAATTACGATAATGTTGTTAATGATATTTCTGCTTTTTTTTAATGTTAGTATTGAATTATAACTTTTTAGCCTGATAGACTTACTTTATAACACTATACACCCACGCACACACACACACACACACACACACACACACATATATATATATATATATATATATATATATATATATATATAAAATCTTTTGGTTTTTACTTTTTAACTTCCCATATATATATATATATATATATATATATATATATATATTGCCTTTCTGGTACCTAAGGTACTAAAGCTTTTCTTTTTTTTTAATGCAACTTTAATTCCTATATAATTTTATTTCTAGCTACCATGTCGCAGAATGTTTCTTGGGTGTAGTGTTTAGATAGTATTTTATTATTATTATTATTATTATTATTATTATTATTATTATTACTAGTATTACTATTGTTATAAGAATTTTATTTGATATGCAAATTACCATATCACACGGTAGTCTTAAGGGTAGTATATTATTATTATTTGATTATTATTATTATTTATTTATGTATATATAAGTAACATTTTAAGCTGAATTATTTCGACACTTGATTATTGGGGAAATGGTAGTTTGATCAGTACCATTGGAGAGCCATGCATATAACTGTCCTGTTTTTAAATCTCCGGAACAGTTACATGGTAAACAGCTGATGATCCCCTTGTTAATATTAGATGCTTACGTTAAGGTCTCCTGTTTTTGTTTCACTGTTAGATACTTAATCCTCCTTTTTTATTTACTTACTATTATATATTTTATTTATTTATGAATTTTCCAACGAATGTTAAGTCTGCACTATTTTGGATTTAGTTAGTTTCTCTGGGAATTTAAACTGCATTTTCCTTTTTTGTCTTTTTGTTTAAAATAACTCAAAGCTTCTTTAGACTATATATATATATATATATATATATATATATATATATATATATATATATATTTACAAGTATATAAAACATGTATACATATATATGTATGTACATATATACAATATCACATACATATATACATATACATGTATAGATATATAGATACATAGTATTCGAAACGTAGCATGAATGAAAGAAGGAGAAAATAAATTATCAGTAAAGTCATCAACATTTCGTCTTTATCAAGACAATATTCCTCAGGATGGTTGAAGAGAATAAATAAGTTATATACACACGTATATTACTTTAGTATTATTTCCAAGTGCTATACCTGTGTTAATAACTGTTTTATTCTCTTAAACTGTTTCTGCTTTGTGATCTTTTAAAAAATTTTTTCCATCTTCCGAATGGTCAACTTCGTACCTCGATCAAACTGGTGTATGAAGTTTCCGTAGTTTTGTTGTTCCATCTTCTTTGCGAGTACTTTCGATTTGATATCCTCAAATCATCTTCAGGCGTGTTAGCGCTTAAGAAATCAAACTCTAACTTCACACCCCTTTGAACATAATCACGCCCGTGTAACTTTCCAATACTTTAGACGCTCCTTTTTTTTTTTTTTTTTTTTGAAGTTGTATGAATTAAAATATAAAAATGAAATAAAAAAATATAAATAAATTAATAAAAATAAAAAATAAATGTATAAATAGAATAAATAAATAAAATAAAAAGTAAAGACATACTCTTTTCCTCTCTTTACATTCTATAAATACATATTCTTTTTTCACACTACCACGCCTGAAGATGATTTGAGGATATCAAATCGAAAGTACTCGCAAGGAAGATGGAACAACAAAACTACGGAAACTTCATACACCAGTTTGATCGAAGTACAAAGTTGACCATTCGGAAGATGGAAAAAATGTTTAAAAAGATCACAAAGCAGAAACACTCCGTGCTATTCAACAACGTTTGCCTAAATATATATATATATATATATATAATACGTACATCTATATGGATATATAGCTATACATATACATACGTACATTTATCTCTCTCTCTCTATATATATATATATATTTATATATATATATATATATATATATATATATATAATACGTACATCTATATGGATATATAGCTATACATATACATACGTACATTTATCTCTCTCTCTCTCTCTCTCTCTCTCTATATATATATATATATATATATATATATATATATATATATATATATATATACATAACTATATTATGGAAGCAAACACTCGATATCGAGTATTGTCATTGTCTGTTCATTCAATTCACATGTCAGTATATCGAATATGGCTTTTCAAGCTTACCAGACTCTTACACTCTCTGACACAGTAATTGCAGTCATGCTCTCCAATACACACACACACATATATATATATATATATATATATATATATATATATATATATATATATATATATATATATATTAATGCGTGTATCTATCTATATATGCATATACTACTCTTCCATGTATATGCACACATGCTATCTCTATTTATATAAGGTTAGGTATGTGTATATGTGTATATATTTTTATGTATAGGATTTACTCAGATGCTAATAAACCGATCATTATTAATTTTGAAATACAGTTGCTAGGCGAAATGGTAGGCTACAATTAGTTTAATTTAGGTTAATAGAAAAGCTGGCAAAGACTTGGTTGAAGCTCTTCGTGAAAATTCAGATTTTCCGATATTTGTGAAATTTTAACAATAACTGTTAGACATCATTTAAATAATATTTCCTAAATTTCAATTTCTTTCACAAAGCGCGCCATAAGATGCATTACTTTATTTGTGTTTTCCTCAAAACACTCGCAGACATCATAAACTTTATTCTCCGAAATGGATCGCGTCGGAGTCGGCATCTCCTATTCCTTCACATTCGTGCTAAGAGTCTTCAGATTGTTTTTTTTTAAATATAATATCCTTAAAACGTCTCCTTGGATTGTGCGTCAGACGTTTACCGTGGTACGGTTCCCCAGTTAAAAGTTGTTTAGGGAGTCTGTCTTCCCTCGTATCTAAGCACCGAGTCATGTTACTGCGTATGATGTTTTAAAATCTAATTGAAGGGTGGAGATTTTTTATTTAACTTTTGTTTAAATATATGTTTTTTTTATGTGTTTTTTTTAACAACGCTCTTAAATCGCGACTTGGTGGTGTTTTGAAATCCAATTAAAGAGATGCGATCTTTTACTAAACTTTTTTTAAAATATACTTTTGTTATTATTTTTTTTAACGACGCCATTAAATCGCGATTTGGTGATGTTTTGATGAACGAACATCACACATCATTCACTGTGTATGATGCGCATTTCTATGCCAGATGCTAACTTGCTATAGTACGACAGGGTCTGGTGTGAAATATTGCTAATTAATATTTAGGTTCCTCCATTTTTGGTAGAATATCTCTAAGGTTTCAGTGCATCGACGATACGTTATCCACGTTGAATACCAGACTATTGATAAAACACACTAAGCTTTGTCTTGATCGCCTTCTCGATTCTTATCAAGGTAGGCGCGAGAGCGCTCTATCCTTTAATAGACTTCACGAATGACCTATGCTAGAAATCGCATTTCTTTGATCAATCATAACTCAAAAACCATTAAACCAAATTAGTTAAAACTTTGCACAAAATTTTTATTTGATAGGTTCTATAAGTGTGTAGAATTTCAGCATCATTAGTCAAGGCAACCCAGAGATTCAGAAAGTTCAATCATGAAATCATGTTATCTGTGTGTACGTACGTATGTGCCACCCTGTATCTCATCAACTATTTGATGGATTCAGCTGATTTTTGGCAGAGATAGAGCTTATAGGGTCTAGTTGATGGCATTTTAATTTCAGTTTACCATATACCTTAGTTTTCTAGAAAATTCCAAAAAACCTTAAAAGTGTCCATTATATGGCCTTTACAAAAGTAGTGACATTCCATGATAAATGCCAGTATACTGAAATCATGTGCCCTTAATAGGGTTAAGATAGAAAATTCATATACACTAAATGTACAAAAGCAAGGAAATTCCCAAATGTTTACACTTTTATTGTCATTAAGCGTATGCGAGAACAACAGGGCTATGTATTTTACTGGTAAGAATTTTTCTTCAGCGCACCTCACACACTTCATCCACTCATGCATAGAGATTTATACTGTAGTGATGTGATAATGAAATGGTTTGGTTGATATGTAGTCATACCCTTAATTAATGACAATAAAAGTGTAAAAATTTGGGAATTTCCTTGCTTTTGTACATTTAGTGTATATGAATTTTCATCTTAACCCTATTAAGGACATATGATTTCAGTATACTGGCATTTATCATGGAATATGTATTTAGAAGTCGAGAGATATGTCTCGGGAGATACCAAGATATAAACAAAAGACTACTACACTCAACTTTTACTTATTGATGTAGATGTTGGGTTCGATATATTTATGTCCTGGTGGTGTACTGGGCATTATTTTCGTTTTCTCTGGATTGATGATGAGTCAAAAGCTAGTGCACGCTCTGTAGATTATTTCCTGAATATTCACGCCAGTGAGCGCAACGAAGTCCGCGTCGTTAGTATAGATGAGTATCCGCACGAGGGTTTAGGTAGTTTTACTTACTATATGGATGTGCCCCTCTGTTATTACGAAAAGCAAGCAATAGCGATTTTAGATCCGTTTGTTGCAGGATAGGCAGACGTCCAACAACGAGTAGAACACTAATAAGTGTCTGGACGTGACGAAAGCTTTCAAGTCTGTGAATATAACAAACACTTGGGAAATATACTCAGCAAACTTAGATGGCCACCACGACTTGTCACAATAATTAAGCAACTTTATCTGGCCATGAAAACACGCTTCCAGTGTGGGGGTGCAGCCTCTAAGTCAATATCCATTGCGATCATCCTTTCCGACGCTTCTCGATACTGTAATGCCGGCGTTCTCGTACGTTATCCAAATCACTGGTTGGATATTAAACCTCTCATATCTGCATATCCATATATATATATATATATATATATATATATATATATATATATATATATATATATATATATATGTGATCAACTTGTGACCCCCCCATTTTTTTCTCCTAAACTTGTCACTGGTTTTCATTCTACTGTTTTAAGTTTTTCGTCGTATTGAATTATTTCAACGTAGATACTCTGATGAGTGTGGACGAAAGCCGGCTCAGTTTATTCATGAATTTTTAAAAATTATTTCCTCTCGTTTTTATACTTTATCAATTTCATTCCACCCCCAAAATGTTACAAACGTCTGTTTTCCTTGCTGTAATATATATATATATATATATATAAATTCTCTGGATTACCACCCTGTGGATATTTTTCACCTGGATTATTACCATTATTATATATATATATATATATATATATATATATATATATATATATATATATATATATATATATATGACACACAGCTATCTATATATGCATACACAATTGTATATATACTTATATAAATATACAAAAATATATACGGGTATGAGCAGACATACATACGCATATATATATATATATATATATATACATACATACATACATATGTATACATACATATACATGTTTGATAGTATTATGTCGTTGATAAATAATATGAAGCCCTTCGTAGTGCAATGTTGATTAATACCCTTAAACGGAAATTATCCCATCGTCCAGACTAATATATAGTCCAGAAATATAACTGTTAAATACACCTGCCGTAAACAAAAAATGTGTGTGTGTGTGTTTCAAATATGTGTTTCTTTATTTCATAGAGCATTTAAATGGAAGTCTTACAAAATCGATGATTCTAAAAACCGGATATGTTATACGAAACCATAAAAATTATAATTTTTTTTAACGCTCGTAAAAATTGATTTACAGCTCTGAAATAGCTGTTAGGGATAGAAATACATTTTTGGTGGAGAATAATTGTTAGAAGGAAGTTTGGTCCGACGAGAAGGGGGGGGGGCAGGAAATGTGTTGCATTCTTTTTTTTTTTAGAAAAAAGAATGTAAATAACATTAATAGGTTGAGAAATGAAAAAGACAAATTATATAGAAAAGAATAACGTGTGAAAAATAAAAATACACACTGCAACAATCTATAGCATATTGATCCTGTCGAAAAAGAAAATGGAGTTATTGAATCGTCCAAGGAAATATTGCGCCACATATGCACACACACACACACACACACACACATACATATATATATATATATATATATATATATATATATATATATATATATATATATATATATATATATATATATAGTGATGGGACGATTCTAATCTTTTCCCTGATTCAGATACAATTATCGACTCTGTTCCAAATTCCAGATTCCGATATAATTTCCGATTCCGATCTTTTAAAACCTCTAAATATTTAGCTATATAGTTGTTTTTTTGTTATTTTTAATTTTGGATTATCGCAACAGCAGCTAAAAGCAAAAATATTATTAACTCTAAAAATGAACTCATCCCAAATTGCAGGCAAAAGCGAAAATTTAAATACATAAATGTCATTACTCCTTCTGATACCCCTCCTCCCAGCCAACAACCCCCTTTCTAACATTAGACTAATTTTTAAATTCGATAATTTGTTAATTTTTAATTCTTAACTTTTCCAACATTACAAAATAACCATCCCAATAACATAACGTATCCTTCCCTGTACACCTAATAACTATATTAACCCATAACACTTAATGTAAATTGAGAACTAATATTATCCTCCTCCACTCCACGAATCCTTAACCGTTTTTACTTCAACATTATAATTCCTATTCAACATCATAATTCCTATTCTTCTTTTTTCATTTTTTTCATTTATTTGCCAACCTTCGCACACACTCATCCATTGCTTTTTAAAATCTCCCTTGTATTCATTCCATCGACTCTGTATACGCTTCGCTCTACCGACAATACTTTTCTCTTAGATTCCATTTCTCTCACCTTTAAACTACGCTCCCTGGTTACTCCTAAATTGGTCCATTTGCTCTCCCTTTAAAACTATTTATAATTTCAACACACTAGTGCTTCACTTAAGTTTACAAAATTTAACCCAAACCTACCCCATAATACTTGTACTAGAAATCAATTGTTACAAGCAGACTAACGATGCTCCCAATCCTAATTTCAGTTATAAATTAAAGTTTCTTATTTAGTCATGCACTTAATATTTAACCAACTGGGAATTCTTTAAAGTCTTTATACATCTAACTCTGAAACACTAGTTTTTGTCCGATTTATCACATATTTAACACGTAAATTCCAGATTCCCATTCACTTGAACCTTAATATCCCAACTGCAACCCTTTTAAACTTTCAAAATTATATATAAGTTCGTTTAAAATTCGTTTTAAATACGGGACCCCCCTTTTTCAGAAATATTATATTCACTCAATGACCTGAATTTCACCTCTGCTTTTAGCCTATAATAGCCCCACCCCAACTCGCACCGGCTTTAGTGCTTACCAGCAATAAATAGTATCCAAACAATCCCTCCTCCTTTCTCTTCCCAGCATAAGCCATAGTTCATTCAACTAACTCCATCCTCCTCTTTCCTTTATGCTTTTTCTTTATCCCTTCCCACCCCTCTTCCTGATTTGGCCTCGTTTTCAACTAAAAGATTTCGTTTTTTCTTAGAATTGCTTAACTATCTCACTGCCGGCGTTTAATGTACACAGTTCAACTTCAATTCCACTCTCGGTCCACGGAAGTATTTTTAAAATGGCCAGAATTCTCAAAATTACTTCAGAATAAGTGCGCTCCACCTACGACTGAACTTTTTTCTATGCTGCTTCACGAAAACCCTTCTTTTCTATTTGTAAATCTCCTTCCATTGGACACCTCATCAACATTTATCAACTCGACAGACACCATATCTTTTTTCACGCACTTTCTCACTCTCCATTACTTAATATTTTTTTTAATTTTGAATTTTGGCTTTTCCACTGCCAACTTATCTATCTATGTAATTCCTCTGATGATAAGATTTTAATCTTTGAAAAGCCTTGGCTTAAGGAAAGAATAATAAACATATTTTCTTACCGAGTATATCTTGCATTGAACAATCGAAGTTGAAATAAATTTGTCATTCGTACATGTTTATCCCTCTTCTTTTACCTATCTTTATAATTGCTCTATCTCGTATATTGAGCTTAAACTATTTCACTAAAGGTTCTATCTACTAAAAGTATACCTTTAGTTTCATATATATATATATATATATATATATAGGATTAATTCGAATGTTATAATTGTGTATATACGTAAGTCTATGGTGTAAGAGTTTTATTTGTGAGTATATGATGGAAATTCTGAAAATATTGTTTTAACGTGATGGTAAATGAAAAGGAAATACCAGTTCGTCTTTATTTTGAGACCTTTTTGTGGACGTCTTCAAAAAAAGACAAAACGTTGATGAATATATAAATAATTTTTCTTTTTTCTTCCAAATGAGTATATACGTATTTGATTGTATGTTCTTGCACATAGGTTAGTGTGAGAATGTGTGTTTATGTTTGTATTACTTACCTGCCAACTTACCGTTAGAATATGTTTGTAGCAAAGTGTTTCTGGGTTTAAAATCGCGAGTGTCGTCCTCCCACCCATCTTTATTGTAGTTTTAGA
>OY744525.1:83204164-83224164 GCA_963556195.1 Sepiola atlantica | reverse complement strand
GCAACCTGAGATTTAATGCTAGGGTATAATTTTGTCTAATATCCTTTTACTAACTATTCCTATGTCTGATATACAATAGGAGATTCATATAATGATTGCTTTGTTGTTAAAATCCTCTTTGTGGTCTTTCAGCGGAGATCTGGTGCATTTTGGGGTATATAATTCTATGTTTTTTATCAATATTTATTTCAGAACATATATGTAAAGCTAAGGAGTTAATATTATGGAGATCGTTTACATTAGCTATTTTGTAATTCTTATGCAGTTCTTTCAAAATCAGATTATTATAATTTCGAAACTCATACTATAAGTGTTCATCGTTTTGTCGGCTAAATTAGAATCATTTTTTTAAGTTCGATTTATCTTACTTAAAGTATTGCCACGTTTTGTTAATTTTCAAATATCTTATCATATAAAACCAGCCCTGCTCAAAGTTTTCAGGAGCAGCTATAGTAGACAAGCATTTTTGCGTTGTTGATATTGTAGAATTTAGTGTATGCTTTATCCGAACTGTTGGGGTCTTTAGCTGTATTATAATCAGGAAGTTCAACTCTGCGAGATGTCTGGTTGCCACTTGTTCGTGAACCTTTTTACAAGAAATGATGATCAATTAATTTCCAGCGAATACTTTTTTACGAAAAAATTTACAGCCTGGATTATGTCAATCGTGTAAGATTTATGGTTTGAATTTGCTATGCTCTTAGGTGACAAAGTTATGTCTCTTCTAAATGAAAGTTCGATGATTATCAACATGTAAAAACAGAGCATACATAAATAAACAAGATTTAGTTACATTCGAAATAACACTATTTTTATTAATCTCAGGAATATTGTTTTCTAAGCAATAACTTTTGGTACAATTACTGTTCCGTTTTGTTCACCAGAAGACCAACTTACATATGTATTCAATCTCGGATTTTTCTAATCTGAACTTATAAAAAAGTTAAACAGTTCTCAATTAGAAAAAAAAACTATACATTGCGATGCGACAAAACAAAAGTCTGGAAAACAAACAACTCACATCGAATACACCTCCTTCCAGAACGTCTTTGAAATCACCGCCTAGCGAAAGCAACCACACTGTTATCTAAAGAAAAGCTAAGAGAAATACGCACAACCTTAAACGAAAACATATGAGTAAATATGTAGAGACAGGACAGTGTTTATAAGAGGCTATATAAAAATGAAATAAAGATACATTTTATAGGTGGTGGTATTGTGGTAGATATTATCGAGCAGGCAGTGTGAGTGTTAATGAGACAAAGGACATAAAGAAGAAGAAAAGAGAAAAAGATAAGGCAATAGTTTAAAGGGGTGGAAATTAATTGGAAAGGACATTTGGGTAGAAGGAGTTTATCTAAAAGTAAAAACTGTCTAAAAGTGAGTAGAGTGTGAAATTAATATTCACAGAAACCAAACTCATGTGCTAATTAAAAAAAGACTATATCGATCAAAAGTCCGGTTACTTTCATATCTCCTCATCAATAGCTAAAATTATCATGAACGAAGAAAATATTAACTTTGATAGTAATTAAAAGTATACTTCTGCTATGCACGCTACACAGAAAAAAATGTGTTTCATTCTCGAGGGGAAATCATCAGACTATATTGCATGAATTTACATTTTAGCTTTTTTTTATAGTTAGACAATGTCAACTTCCATCTGATTAGAGTCATGAGTTTTTATTACCTCCTAACAACCTATTGATTTTCTTCAACTGATGCATTTTCTCCCTTTATTTAAAAAACGTGTTTCGTAGGCTTGACTTTTACGTGACTCAAATAAACAAGGGACGAGCTTGTGAAATAGTTTCAAACGTACTAACTAATTACCGCAATTACGTTATTCCTTTATTAACAATCGCCATTTTAAATTGTTTGTATCTTCTTGACTCATACCTATAAGATTTAAGATTTTTCTTAATAGCACTATAGAAGCTTTTTTATATTTTTCCTTGGTTTCTAAATTTATTAGAATTATCGATTCACTTTATTGTATTTAAGTGCGTTAATCTTGTTTAATTAGTGTTCTTAAAATAAAATTAATTCGGTGTTTACAGTTAGTAGCTATTTCACTTCCACGATTAAGTAATATTTTCACATAGTTAAACTTTAACAGCTTATCTCATTTCTCATATATGAAGCTGTATTATAGACGTTACTTGCATCCTTAAATAGATTTTCTCAGCCTTACTTTAATAGAATAAAGAATACGTTTTATAATTGATGGAGGGAATTTGGAGTTTGGTTGTAAGTTGGGTTAGCTATATAAAAACTTAAGGGTTACCATATTTCTTCCATGATACGTTTATTCTGTTGAAATAACATTATATAGTTACTTATAACGGAACCTATATATATATATATATATATATATATATATATATAGGTTCCGCTATAAGTAACTATGTGATTTTATTTCAACAGAATAAATGTATATTCACACACACATATATATATATATATATATATATATATTTTGGTACAGAAAAATTAGTCGAGCACTCTGCTGTGATTTTCCTGCTATATTACAAAGAAGTTATATATATATATATGTATATATATATATATGTATATATATATATGTATATATATATATATATATGTATATATATATATGTATATATATATATATATATATATATATATGTATATATATATATATATATATATATATATATATATATTTGTTTTTATCTACTACGTATACGTTTCATCCTTACTGGAATCGTCAATGTAGAGAATAATTTTTCACACCGGTCGCCGGACTTGAACCGGCAAATCAGCGAGAGAGTAATCCTATTTAAAGGCAGCTGTCGTAAAGAGTTCTGACTTTTGAAATGAACATCGCATTGAAGCCACTATGACTGCTGTGTTAATACTATGCAATATATATATATATATACAATGAGTAATAAAATGCCCTAATTGTCACACCTGAAGAGACATATACAAGCCGAAACAGGTTTGCCAATAAATACTTGACAATCAACCTGCTTTTTTGCATCAAGAATTATTAAATATTATCTGTAAGTAACTTAGAATCTGCCTGTTTCTCATGTGTATTAAAAACAAACTAACACATTAAGCTGGCTTAATAATCATTTGCAGATAGGTAAAAAACACGGACACTGTTCATTTTTTTACAAAGCTAATAGTTTGACACGAAGGCGTATACCTCTATAATATCAGTATCGATTAGGAATAACGTATGATCAACATAAAAATGCTTATGGGCCAATGAAACTGATTTGAACGAAGCAGTAACACACATCTTGTGGTTTCCCTCTAACGAATCTAATAAATAAAGTAAATAAATGATAACAAGAAACAAATCAATCACTATCACCAAATTAAGATTCCAAGAACGGAAATCGACCAATCTACAATCAAACAAATCAATTTCCATACGAATACAATCGATAAGAAGAACAAATTAGAATGTGTGACGGAGACATATCATAGCAATCACGTACCAAAGTGTTCGGAAACGCTTTTAAGTTAATTAGATAAGAGAACGCTCAAGGGGCTTGTTTTGAAGCCAGTGTAGTTTTGTTAAAACAGTACATGAGTGATTATTTCGGATTATTATTATCATTATTGTTATTATTATTATTATTAGTAGTAGTAGTAGTAGTGGTCATGGTCAGGCTTAATGGATACTATCGGATCTAATTACGTTCATCATCTTTGGATACAACTTCTGTTCAACTAATCGTTTACAATTAATTATTGATAATTCCGAACTGAGAACGTAAATTTAACAAACTGACGTTTCATTTTTCTAGGTTTAACCAAAAAATAGTAAGCGTACAATCATATTTCGTCACTCTTTATCTATCTCTTTCTGTCTGTCTGTCTGTCTGTCTGTCTGTCTGTATGTATGTATGTATGTATGTATGTCTCTCTATCTTTCTCTTTCTCTCTCTCTCTCCCCCCCTCCGTTTTTCATGGTAGTTTAAGTTATATTAATAATTTTGACTCTAAAGGAGTTTTCTTTTTTCTTCTTCTCTTTTTCTTTCTTCTTTTTCTTTTTCTTCTTTCTTGCAGTATTAGTATAAGTAGTGTTAGTAGTAGTATCACTTTTGATCAAAATGAAATATATTTAGCTAAATACGCTTGGTAACTTAGTTTCGGAATATATAAGTTCATCGCGGTAGATGTCCAAAACACTAGGAAAATTTTGTGAACAGGAACTACAACAAAAATTGTGAGATTATCTGATGGAATTTTTCCGAAATTTTGAAAATTAAATGTGTTTTTCAACGATAGTTTAAATCCAATTAAAGTAAAAAGTTAAACATTTTCAATGTAGGCTGGGTTCTAATATTTTCCGAATTGAAAAGACTAGGAGACATATTCTTTTCTGATGTAGGCCGATTAAAGAAATTATATAGGAAAAAGATAAATATAGTCAAAAGAAAAACAATGTTACTGTTGTTTAATGTGATTTCGTGGAAGCTTTAACAATAGAGAAACAAGACAACGGTACAAAACATACGTCGCACATTTAATTAATTTACTTTAGGAACAGTAAAACAAAATAATAATAAGAGAAACACAAGTAATACATTAATAGAAAAGAACATAAAATGGATTCAGTTTATTCACTTTCATCGACACTGTCACACAACGAGAAGGTCTGTCTGAACAACATTATTTTTCTGGCAAATAATGATGCGGTGTCATGGTCTCTGTAGTATTTTACATTTTGGTTAGGGTAACAAGAACTCTGAACCACAATCGATACGTTTTTAATAAATGAATCTTCCAAAAAAATAGACAAAGGCATGCTTAGATTTTGCAAGAAGATTTTCGGACCACCGTGTATTTTCATGATAATCAAATTCATGTAAATACTTTTTAAGAGTTACTTTATGACTATAATTTTCACAACGATGTCTGCCTCTGATTTAATGATTTTAAAGAACCTTTATTCTTTTACATATTTTTTAGTATTTAAAAAAAAAAAATATCTAGATTCTAACACCAAACCGCCAATGTTTAACGTTCAATTCGCACCTGCCAATAATCATTTTTAAAGAAATTTCTCAAAAACATGATGCAATTGTAAGGAATGAACATTTGTTGCTTCTAACTATAAAACAGCGATGCATTATCCTTGATATTTTTTCTCGCTTTTACTCAAGATGAGAGGGAGGAGAGGTTGCAATAAGATTTTGCGTGTGAACGAATGTTCATATCTCGGGCGTCTGTTGCGCCTGGGAAAGTGTGTTTAAAAAATGATTTATTCGATAACCAAATGCGTGTTCAAATCGTTTCTGTAATGCTTGACATCATTAACGTCAGTATGAAAAGTTGTTTATCTGCGTTCCATGGAAATATATCGATTGGGTACAAGGCCAATTCAAATACGAAGAGTTAATTAATGACTATATATATATATATATATATATATATATATATATATATGTGTAATAAATATGTGTTTTGTTTATTATCAATGTACGTAACCTTTCGTCCTTTCATAATCGGGACTCATCAGTATAGAGACATAACTATTCACTACTGGTCATGCGAGTCGAAAAACCGGACTCCGAGTATTTTACAACTCAAACCCCGTCATCTAGAACCACTGAACTATCGCTGAATAGCGAATAAAAAGTGATAATTTTAACAATTTATTCGGCGGTTTGACGTCATAAAAACGTTCAATTTAATCAAAAGAAAGATATATATATATATATATATATATATATATATATATATATATATGTATATATATATATGTATATATATATATACTGTATACATATATATATATAGATACATATATATGTATATATATATGTATATATATATATCTATATATATGTATATATATATACTGTATACATATATATGTATATATATATGTATATATATATATCTATATATATGTATATATATACACTATATACATGTATATATATATAGATACATATATATCTATATATATATGTATATATATATCTATATATATATGTATATATACTGTATACATATATATATATAGATACATATATATATGTATATATATATGTATATATATATACATATATATATATATGTATATATATACTGTATACATATATATATAGAGGGAGATATATATATATATATATAGCTACATATATATATATAGATACATATGTTTCTATATATATATATAGATACATATATATATATAGATACATATGTTTCTATATATATATATATAGATACATATATATATATAGATACATATGTTTCTATATATATATAGATAGATACATATATATATAGAGAGAGAGATGTATATATATATATAGATAGATACACATGTGTATATATATATATATATATATATATATAGTGATAGATACATATGTATATATATATAGATACATATGTATCTATATATAGATACATATGTATAACGAGAGAGAGAGGAGAGATTTCAACAGAATCTCAACAAGGCCAACCAAAAACAGTAAATTTTGCATACATAATCGGCTGGATATCTTTACAAAAAGAGCTTTTTAACAATAATTAATCATTAAAAGCGTTCATCTCAATTTACTGCAGTTCCATGGCAGATTTGATCGACAGAATCATTATTTCCTATATGTCAGTATACATTTGAATACAAGTTCAAATTCATAGAAACTATGGAGTATAATTCGCCTTTTTAGCTAGTATCATGAGAACTAGCAGATGTGTGTGGGCGGGCTATTACATCAAGGAAAACGCTTTTCAGGGGAATACAGTTTCTACGAATTTTGTTATCAGCAATCATGGGCCTATCATTTAGACCATACCTTTCTGATAATCAGAGTATGCGCAACGAATATTTACTACTAAAAAACATCGAGATGCATAATATAGATAGATTAAATGAAAAAGGTGTGACTGTTAGTTTCTTATTATCGCGATCGTCTAGTATTCTAATTGTTGATTCTATATGAAAAACATGTCAAAGGCGCCATCATTGATATCTTCTGTCTTATATAAAGATCGCCGTTATTGTATATATTAATTCATGTATAAAAAAATAATCTTCGACTAGGATTAGGGTTATTTCTTAAATCCATAAGATTGAGTATACCCCTTTCAGGATACTCATTAAACGAGAACGTCTTCCATATGCACCTATCTGCTTCTTGTGTCACGACTTACCTTGGTCTTTTAGCTTGGAGCAAAGTGTAGTATATGTTCTGATATTACACTTCATCTTTCCCTGAGCTCGGTCAATGAAGGAAGAAATCCTTGTAGACTGAAGCAGTGTTTATTGTTGTTACAATCCAGAGTGCTCCATTTTGGGGAGCTGAATTTTCCCTGCATTTAAAACCGATCTTCTAACATTGCCCTCGTGGGGAGGCACATTAATAGGGACTCTCTAAATTAACTGCTGACTCTTTCAAAATTCTCCTCTCTCCTAACACGCTATTCTGCTCGCTCAATGAGAGCACGTACGTCACTAACATTAAATTAAACGCTTTTTTCTTAGTAAAAAAAAACGATGAAGAGAATATTTCAGTTTGGTAATAGATGGTTAGAATGACTTAATGTTAAGCAGAAACTTGGATTTAAAAAAACTATTTATAACTGGAAATAAAAAAAAAAATACAATCTGTAGTCAAAAAAAATATTGGATGGTATTTGTGTGTGTTTGGAAGGGGGTTATTTAAATCATTCCCATGGTACTTTTAATATTAAAAAAAAAATGTATTTGTTTGGAAATTGTTGAAATTTTCATTGTGGTATGGAACCTTTTTACACGAAAGATGGCGTGCTACATGGATGTTGTTGTAATACAGCGCGAGATAAACACACGCACATGCACGTGTACACTCATCATTCTAATTGAAAAACGTCTATGCGTTTCTTCTTAATAATAATTTTTTTTAACTTCATAAGCTTTATATGGCATGTGGAATTCAACTTTTTTTTGACGATATGGTAATATTTATGTGCGCATTATACATATATATATATATATATATATGTTTGTGTGTGTGTATGTGCGCGCATTATATATATATATATATATATATATATATATATATATATAGTATACTGGTTCGAATAGTTTCGGTAGGAATCCGAATAAGAGAGCTCAATGTCCAATTAAACAGAGCAAGTATAAATTTGAAGATGAGATGAATTAGATACACATTTCGGTTGTGTACATAATAGTCCATTTCGACCTTTTTTTGTCTCCTCAGATCTACCTTCAACCACGATTCAGACATCAATGACGTGAAAAATAACACCGTTTTATATTAAGCCGAATAACAAATTTAAAAAATAAAGAAATAAAAAATAAAAAATTAAAATTAAAAAAGTAAAAAAATTAAAGATCTTTTCTGATTGGTCGTTATAATAAAGGGGAGAATTGTGGGGGTAGTGATAAGTGATTAAAATTAATTATGAAAATGTAACTTAGAGAAAAATGGAGTGGTGGCGAAAGCTTTAGAAATAAAATTAATTTATGTAGGAAAGAAAATTAAAAGAGAACCCGATTAAAACCAATGTTGTCGGTAAAAAGTATATATATATATATATATATATATATATATATATATATATATATATATATATAAGTCGTCTATTCCACAGTCGTCTCTTCACGGACGGGTAAAATTAGTTCCCGAAAAGAACAGTTTTGCAGCAATGTTATGTCTTCTTACGAAAGTTCAAAATCAAAACATAATGTGATTGTCGTATATTTCTATTTATATAAAGATAGGTATGTATATATGTCTATATATTTGTATTTACAGGATTCAATCTTAAACTAATTAACCGATTATTATGTATTTTAGAACACAGCTGCTAAGCATAAGGGACGTAATGTGGACTATGTTTACTTCAATTTAGTTTAATGTAAAAGGAGTAAAAAGGTGGTGGAAACCCCTTGTGACACTTTAAACACATCAGATGTTGTTAGACATCAATTAATAAATATTTCTCAGAATTTCAGTTGTTCTGAGCACTTTTAGATAGAGTTTTAGATAGCGTAATATAAGCACAGCCTCTCATTTAGAAATTTAAATACTTCAGAAATTAAATTCATAATTAGGAGACACCAATTAAGCTAGATTCCCTGAATGTAAAGTTCTTCTTTAGACCCCTTAAGCATTACACTTAAAACATTATCTAGAATCAAAATCATGTAATGGATGTTCATCAAAATTAGAATAAGGATTTTCGACATACGGTTTAGTATAATTTTACGAGTATTCAACTAATATATATATATATATATATATATATATATATATATATATATAAACTATTTCATGTATCCACATAAAACTTTATAAGGAGACATACTTTTTATGTATCAATTTTCAGTATTTACTCCAACAGTGCTCGATACGTAAGTAGAGCTAGGTCGTAAGTTATGAAAATTTATTTATGGCAATTAAGCTACACAGAGGCTCCCACGTTTCATCCCCGGGGGGGGGGGGGGAATCTTCAGGCCAAAATGCCGGGGATGAAACGCGGGAGCCTCTGTGTAGCTTAATTGCCATAAATATATTTTCATAACTTACAATATATATATATATATATATATATATATATATATATATATATATATATATGTATATATATATATATATAATTATACATATTTGTTTTTATCTACATATGTGTAGAAGATTATTAATAACGGTCGCCGGACTCGAACCCCGGAACACGAGTCATGTTTCAAACTCAAATTCGACGTATTAGCCCACACGGCCGCCATCAACAACCCGGTAAATCAGAAACAGATTAACCTATTTAAAGATACTAGTCATCAAAGTGTTCTACTACTGAAAGGGACACAAATTCAAGCCAGGATAACGGCTGTGTTAATACTACTCAATACAGAGCCCAGCCAGGATTTGGGGGCGACAAATAATACATATTTGTTTTTATCTACATACGTATACGTTTCATTCTTTTCGGGAATCGTAAGTGTAGAGAAGATTATGCATTCCGGTTGATGAATGTATAGCAAGAAAACTAACCTGTAAAATCGGAACAGAGTCGAATTAAGACAACCGGTCTTTGTCAAAGCCCTCGATATTTTATCGGCTTGACCTATATGAAATATAAATGATAAAATATATTTAGCTTAACAGTGTTGTGTAGTTTCCTGGCATCACTGATCCTCAGATGTTTATTCGACTGCTTTAAATCCGTTGATGTCAGTCGGAGAGATTTCTGAGGATCAGTTATACTGTAAAGTCTTACACTAAGTATATATTCTAATCATATATATATATAAAAAAACAACCAATATTTAATATATATATATATATATATATATATATATATATATATATATATACAATAAAATAATTAACAAGTAATAATTGTGTTGGTGTTAATATAAATACTGAATTATTTAATTATAAATACAAAATAAATGTTTAACGTCTAATACCAATATACAAAGCAACAGTAATATACATATATATATATATATATATATATATATATATATATATATATATATATATATATATATATATATATATATACATATATATATATATATAACTTATGTCAATAAAACTACTTAATTATGTAATTGTAGAATACAAAATAAATGTTTAACAGCTAATGCCATATACGAAGCAATAGTAAAAATGATATAAACAAAATTATACGTATGAAAAACGGAAACTAATTTCGAGTGTAAGTATAATCATCACATACTCTCATGCAGGAGAGAAAATATAGTAATAGCACGACATTTTCTAAATATATATTGAAACAAAGAAATAATAAATATTACCTCTAATATGAATTGGACATTTTTTTGATTAGCTCTGCATGTATATTTAGCCTAGAGGAAAATATCAAATGATAGACTTCAAAAACCCAATTTATTAAATTAAAACGAGAATTTATATCTTAAAGAAAGACTAAAAAATACTTGTTCTACCATTTATTCCCAGCATGAATAATTAATGTTATTACTTAGACTGTAATTAAATGAAATAAATAAAATATAATAAAAATGTGAAGTAAAAAAACAAGTGTCCAAATAATTAACAATCAATATTACACATAAAAAAGCAATTGTTTAGTAGTGATCAAGTAATTTACAATTAATATATACAAAACAAAGGTAAATACGCCACTCCTTCATTAAGAAAAGTGGCATTGTCTAAAGGAGTATCTGTACTTAAGATGGTTAATATAGAGATCTAGCTTTGTATGACAGATAGTTCACCCTCTCGATTCAAAATGTTGAGATCCAGCAACAAACGTGACAAGTTGAAACTGCAGACCAACATGATGTGAGGAGTGGTCTTCCACTTTTTAAAATTATGTTAGGGTAATTTTGGCGTCACGGAATTTAAATTGTTAACGTCTCTCCTGGAACAATGTGAAAACGTTCTCTTGGCGTCTGACTAAACGTACTCGTTTCTCAGCTATTTTTTGAAATTCTCTTTTTTTCTCAGGCGTTTTTGTTAATTTGCATTGTTTACCTGATTATGATTCGACGAAGAATTGAAAACGTCGTGATACGTATGGAACATAGATCAATTTGTTTTCATCTTAACACAAAAAAGATCATTAGATAAATTGAAAAAATAAAGGAATAATCAAGCAGAAGAATCATTTTTAAACAATGTTTGCTTAAATTTTTAAAAATGCTGTCTAAATACACACACACAATATATATATATATATATATATATATATATATATATATATTGTTAAATTAAAAGCTGTTAATCCATTATATCTGAAGTTGGTCTTATTGACTTAATTAGAGAGAGTATAGTGCTTGCTCCTCTTGAAGCGCACAATAGTATATAGATGTAACCACCTCATCTTTACGTGCTTTTCACTGCGGCAATATGTGGCACATGGTCGAAAAGCGGTGAAAATGAGCTCCCTCGAAATGGGTTGTCTGGTCAGGTACACAAATTTTCATGAATCAATCCGTTGACAATTCCCTGATAGGGACGCCTCAGGCGATTAGCAATAAACTATCGCCTCCAAAAAAGAGGGTGATACCTAGAAGGATTGTCTGCTAGGACTGTACCAAACCATACCTCCTTCCGACAAAGAAGGGCTGCCAAAGAGCCAAAACAGCTCTTAGGTAGCCAGAATTATGCCAACGGTGGCTAGAATGAAAAAATGCCGTTGACTTTCCTATATCACATCGTGCACCTTACCAAGGTGTACTTTTAAAGTATGTTAAAACTTTCTAGTAGGTTAGGTTATAAAGTTATGAATGTACATAAAAATACAAACATACAGTTGTCATATTTTATTTATATAAATATATACGTTCGTGTTACTAACGATGAATAAATCATATGGTTATTCATTTTTTTTTTTGTTAATATTTTGCGATCTCTTTTATAATTTTTGGAAACGTCTTTTTCTCGGAACGTGTTAATATCTCGGCATGATCTTAACGCCTCGTAACTGCAGCAAAGGGAGCAACTGCGGCATTTGAAGCATCCCAAACACGCACCGTTCTTCCACGTGTCTTCAGGTTCTCACAGCAGGTGTTTAATGTTGCAATTTTAGAAACTTTTAAATATTGAATCGCGCCGGGTGGCTAGCGAAATGTAAATATAAAAATATCATTAGATGTTTGAAACCCGGGGGATATGAAACGGTGGGGGTGGCGGCGGCCCGTGCGCAATGCAAATGAAAGGGGCCTTACGAGTTTTCATCTTTTTATTTTTTTATTTCAGAAAAAGCTAAGAAGATTAATGCGAATAAAACCCGGAAAGGATGCGCAAGAGATATTTGAGAGCTGATTTGAAGAGAAGTTGGAAGAGCTTTATAGTATCGAAGTTAGACAATGAAATGTTTTTCAATGTGTGTGTGAGGGGGGGGGATAGGAATATATACGTGAAAATAGAGGGTAAAATATTGGAAAAGAAGAGAAGTAGGGAAATCGCTATGTAAAAAGAATGATTTAAAATAACGATAGGAGCAGCGTGATTAAGAATAAGAATGAAAAAAGAATAAGAATGAAAAAAGAATAAGAATGAAAAAAAAACAGCGTGATTAAGAATAAGAATGAAAAAAGAGAATGAAGAAGAAGAAAGAATGAAAAATAGAAAACAGTGAGAAAATAGAAGAAATTAGAAAATGTTTGTATTGTATGGACACCTATTCCCATCTTGTTTGTCATATTTATAACGTTTCGCTGCACATGTGATCGGGTGATCGTCATCGTGGTATTAGATGAGATTCGTGAGCGCCTTCGTTCTGTATGCAGCCTGGCCGTAAACGATAGGTGTTCGATTTCGGTGCACGCATGTAGAAATGCGTCTATCCAACTGGAAGAAAACAGACTATCATCCAAGTGAAGGGCGAACGTTGTACTACTAACATTTAACATATTTTAGCATATATATTGACATTTCTTAGCACAATCAATAGAGTTTGTATTTTATAACTGAAAGATACGCGTCCACAATGTGGGACAGAAGTTAAAAAGTAATGCCTCAATGTCGGCAACTATTCACAAACTCCCACCTAAACTTTAACTCGTCTATACAGCCCAAAAGCTGCCACTTCTCTCCCAAAGTTAGCTCAGTTCTTTCTTTTCTGAGGCCCGTCGACTTAAATAGACCTTATCATATGTGTTCAATTATCTCATTCCAACATCTTTAGTCCTTTTCAAATTCCAGCTGACATCAAAGAAAAGAAAAGTATTGTATTTTTGACGGGAAAAAATGTATCTCAGCATGCAATGCCCATCTAGACTAGACATCACTTCTTCTAGAAATAATCATGTCTCTTATTTTAAGTGGCCATATTCTGGCTGTCAGTGTTCAAATGAGTTCCAAAGACTGGGTGTATATTCGCTCCAGACAAGGCATGAAGCCAGTTGATGTAAGGAGCTAACAAGAACAAATATGATTATTGAAAAGACAGGAGATGCCTATTGACCTTAGTCTTGAAAAGACCAATATTATAGGAGTAAAACAGTCAGCTGGAAAGGAGTTCCACAAGCCTGTGGTTCGTTGGAAAGAAGCTACTGGAATAGGAAGCTGTATTACAATGAGGTATCGAAACAGCGAATTGATGAAGACCATTAGACCAACAAGTCAAACGAGCTGGAACTAAAGAAGCAGGGAATAGATCACATAATTCTGAAGAACACATGCCATAATAGTATTTATAGAAAAGACTGAGACTATCAACATCACGTCTGTGAGAGAGGGGTTTTAGAGAAGAAGAACTAAATTACAGATAAGTTTCTTCACCTCATCAAGATCTCTCAAATGGGACAGAGATACACAGATATATCCTTGCATGCAAACCCAGCAATAGGCACATGAGCTTGATTCGCAGATGCATTATCTTACACTAATATTAGTTAAATCTTAGCGTTCTATGCCACACGAAAACGCATTGACTGGAAGTGACATTTCTATACTCAATGACAACGTCATGTTCAAGAACAGTGTATTTCCGGTCATATTGTCAAGTTTTGTAACAATCTATTAAAAAATAAAGGCACTATAAACAGTTACATAAGAATCAACGTTTAAGTCATATTTTAGTCATTCAGACTGAGGCTCTGGTGTTTGAACATTTTCAACAGAAAATTTAGATTTGAAAATAGCTTGTTTAACTAAAATTGAAAAATAAATAATTCAGAACTATTGGCAAAAATACTAGTTTCGATATAAAAAAAATAAATATTAGGTTAAAGAAAAGAAAAGAAAAAAGTGCAGAGAAAATCTAATGATCGTATTGCCAAATAGAAAAAAAACACTGGTTAGATAGAAACAAAAAAAAAACAAGCCAGTGTCAAAACAAAAAATTCAAGCTTCGAAACAAATTAAAATGTGTCTGCGAAAGAAGAAAACTCGACAGCGCCGAGAAAAGATACTAAATTCGAAACAAATTAAAAACGCTTGGCCAAAGAAAAAAAACTTCAACGTCAAGAATAATTGGAAATTCGAAATTAATTTGCACACAATTTTCATTATTTGAGTTATTCGAACTATTCGCATCTTGGTTGTTATATTTATAACATTTCGGCCTATGTGACCCTCAACATTCTTTAGGTGTATCATTTTGAACGCAGGGCCTTTCTGGTCGAATTTTAGAATTTTTATGACGAACTCTGGAAGTTGTAATGTAGTTCGAACTGAATCCGTATGAAATATGAGTAAAAACATCAAATTAAATAATTATATAGTGATAAGAAGTAATAATATATATTTAAACAATATTAGGTTTAAGGCTCCCTACAATTCACAATTCACATTATTTCTTATAGGGGATATAATTGAAAACCAAAACGTATACTAATGTAAACTATTCTCAAGTAATCTTTATGAGGAATCAAAGTGTGGTATTAATTTTATTTTAGGGATTTACACATATATCATGGGAGTTGTATCCGAGCTGTATATGTATAAATAACAAATACGACGTCTTAATTTATTTTATTTTTGAAATAAAAAAAATAAGATAGAAATTGTAATATGCGGTTTAGAGCTAAAGGCTTAAGTACAGAGTGTTCTCCTCATATCCCGGGCAACGCCGGCTGGTCCTGATGGCATGTAAGTAAGTTAATAAATGCCGGAATTGGAAACAAAAAGGTGAGGTTCAATAGCATTATGGCAAGGTTCTATTTCCTCTCCTTTAATTTGATATGTTATATCATATTCCAGTGCAATATAGGATATGAATTATATAGTGTTGAAACTATCTTATTATTGTAGAGGATTGCTGATTCCAGAAAGCTGTATTGATTTTCGGAAAGCGATCGGCAAAGTGATTGATTACAATGTGTCCGAATTGCTCGCGTTTTTTTTCTGCCACTTTTCTGATTTGAAGACTTGCGCTTTCAATGCTTTCATCGTTTTCTTTTTGCTTTTTTTAATTTTCTTTTGCTGTTATTTTATTTATTTTTTTGTTTTTCTGTAGTCAAGGATTTTTTTGTGGATATTTTACTACTTTTTGATGAGATGTTAAGGAAGGTGGACGATGTTGTCTGGTTCGTAGAAGTTAAACGTGTTAGAAAAACAGATTTGTAATTGGTCATATTGGAAATACTAAAAAAATACATCATATTAAAGAACGATGTCTCCTCAGTCATACTATAAAGTTTCATAACAATCTTCCCAAAGGTTAACGCATTATAAACATGTATATGGAAAGTCAGCTTTTAGCTATTTTGGGGTAATTCCTTACACGACTAAGACTCTGGACACAGGATATGAATGTGTAGAATCAAAGAGGAAGCGAAAGAATTTTGTCAAGTACAACTTCCAATATAGATGTTGGCAACCTTCATGTAGTCTTTCCAGTGAGTAACTGTGTTTTTAAAAGAATGTTGGACACCAATGCCAAAAAAAATCAAGCAAATCAGGAAATGTAGTAAAATATGAGTTTTAACATACGAATTATTTTTGTTTTACTGAAAAGTTTTTTTCAAAGGAAGAGGTTTGAAACTAGAGTAGGTTGAAGAAAAACAGTACAGAAAAATGATAGAGAACGCTAATTTCAGGGTGGTGAAGTAGGATCCAACACCTTGCCCAAGGGTGGTGTAGTCTCAGACAACGGATCCCAATTCACGTCTGAGACATTCCAACAATTCTGTAAATCGTGTTACATAACACAGGTCCGGTCGCGACCCTATCATCCTCAATCCAATGGGAAGCCGAAATGTTTGTAAACACATTCAAACGGGCACTACTGAAAGCAACGGGGAAGCGCACGACAGAGGAGATACTTCATGCTTTCCCCCTTACGCATAGAATAACACCAAATAGTGATGTGAAGAAATTCCATAAGATGTAGTTCGGGTGTCACTTTACACTTCTAACTGACCACAAGCTACTACTTTCAATATTTGGCTAAAACAGGGGTATTCCAATATATTCAGCCAGATGATTACAACGGTGGCAATCATTCTACTGGGGGACGATTTCGATATACAGTATAGCCGGACTACAGAATTCGACAAAGCTGATGCCTTGTAACGACTCATCAGTGCACAATCAGTCCAGACAACGACACTGTCATCAGCATCGAGGACGATTTTCAACGCACGCTCACAGATTGTATCCGGGCAATTCTAGTCACAAGGATTGATATAAAGCGAGAAACACAACAAGATCTAATGATACAAAAAGTGTGCAGATTTCTCCAACATTCATGAACTCCTAACCCAAAGGGAGACCTCCAACAGTTCAAACACCGCAATGGCTATCTTTCTGGTATTAATGGTTGTTTGATGTTTGCAGATCGTGTTGCTGTTCCAACTAAGCTCAGACAAACAGTCCTTAAACAACTACATTCAGGGCATCCAGGCATTAATCGAATGCAATCACTAGCCCGGAGTGTAGTATATTGGCCTAACATAGACACAGACATTGAGCGTACTGTCAAACGGTGTATCCAGCGCAAAAGAATCGGATTGTTGATTCTCGCTGGACATACCGAGAGCGACCATGAACCAGAATACATGTAGACTCTGCTGGGCCTATCAATTGCCTTAATGTTCAAGTGGTTGTGGATGCCCATTCCAAATGCCCAGAAGTTTTTTTCAATGCAACAGACTGATACTCAGTCTACGGTAGCAGTACTCAGGCGGCTATTTTTAACTTTCAAGAAATCGCGAGTGCATAGCTTCTGTGACTGAATGCATTTTTTTGTTAACTCAGTATACCTTCACTTTGCTTCACCTATCACATCCTTACATTTATTTCTTGACTTTATAAATTTCTGTCTATTAGTAGTTGACTTATGGTGGCCGAATTTACGGAATGTTTGCTGCCTCTCAGCAATGGCAGCTGCACATTCCGAGATGAACCATTGGGGAGAGTGGGGCTTGCAAAAGAATTTTAGCATGGGGGACATAGGTTTCAATGCCTGCTTTGACCCATTCAGTTAACTCATTTTCACACTGGTCAACAGGGAGTGAGAAGGTTTCCCTCCATGGGGCGTCGCTGATGTGATCTCTGATTGACTCAAAATCAGACTGCTTGTAGTATCTGGTTATTTTGAGCGACGGCTCATCAGCTTTTGGACGACTTTTTAGGGTGATATTAATCATTAGCACAATGTGATCAGCATTCCCGAGTGGGCTATGAGCTTTCGTCACACAAGCCTCGAGTATTGAGGTCAAGAAAAGGTCTGGAAGTGAGGCTTGCTGGTCTACTCGATCGGGGATCCGGGTCGGGAAATCGACTGTCTGAGAAAGGGAGTGAGCTAAGGAGAAATTATACGTAGAGTTGCCGGCTGCGTCAGTAAGGCTGGAGAATCCCAACCAGTCACGGTGGTGTGCATTAAAATCCCCAAATACATGTAGCTGGGCATTCAAGTCAATTGAGAGTGCTCTATCTATGCTTTCAGAGACATAGTTTAGCCGGGTACAGTCCTGGGTCGAAGGGGAACGGTATTAGAAATATAAGTAACTGCCTCTGTGATGTAAAGTCAATCTAAAGCACATGTAGTCTTGGTCATCCGATTCTAACCTATGTTTTCTAGTCAGGTGGAGGGTATTCCGAACATAAACTTTTAGCCCGTGCATATGTTTGTCAGAGTCTTTACGGTAGAGTGGGAGGTAGTCAGTCATGTCAAAGTGGTGAGAGGAGATTTAGAATTGAAGGTTTGTTTCACTGAGTGCCAGGATATCCGGGGAGTTTGTCAAGAAAAGGTTTCTACGTCGTTGATGTTGATTCTAAGTTCCCGGATATTTGTGAATGCGAGCCTCGAGGGCGGAGGCGAAAGTGTTTTTTGCTGGATGTCTGGTTAGGTTTCATTTTATTTTTTGTAATGACATGTTTGTTTTGATTATAGAGTGGTATCTTGTTAGGAGCCAATAAGCTCACACAACCAGTCTATTACTCGCGACCTGGTCCATTGGGGTTGTGGCCTCGGGAAAACCCACCGGAGATAATTGCAGGGTCCCTTTCCATGTGCGACATAGTACATACAACTATCCACGGTATTATGCAACTGATGATGAGGCAGCCATTCTTAGCCCTACCCAAGAGTTTGGGTTCCTGTCCTGTCAGTCGGAAACAGCAGCCAGACAAGCTGTCTAACCTGTACCCCCAACCTGCCGGAACAAGAGAGACCCAGACGGGTCATGTAAGACTTAGTGACGAAAAAACTTTCCCCAAGTTGCCCAAATAGAGAGAAAGAGAAACGGCGTTCATTGTCCTAGTAAGGGAACAAGGCTAGGCACATTCAGAGTGCACACAAATTAACTATTTTGAATTTCAAAATAGCGCCCTGATTGAAATTCTTCTATCGTATTAGCAGGGGGTATCATTACTGAGTGTTGTATGTTTTTTGTCCGTATTTTTCTTCTCCATGAATATTTTAAATCTTTTTTTATTGTTTGTTTCTAGAGAACAGCGATTAATGGTGTTTAATTGCTCCATTTAACTCGTTGCGGATCAATTCTATACATTTTATCAATTTTGCCATTGTAAATGATATGAATATTTGTTCAACGGCAAAATTTACGATAGTGTTACAACTGCTCCGCAACGAGTACAATAAAGTACATATATTTATTCTTATTCGTATATGTATACATATGTATGTATGCATGTATATATATATATATATATATATATATATATATATATATATATATTAATATACATATGTATGTATATATATATATTAATATACATATGTATGTATATATATATATTAATATACATATGTATGTATATATATATATATTAATATACATATGTATGTATATATATTTATATATGTATGTATATATGTATGTATATATATAAGTATATATGTATATATATATATTAATATACATGTATATGTATATATATATATATTAATATACATATGTATGCATATATATATATATATATTAATATACATATGTATGTATATATATATATATTAATATACATATGTATGTATATATATATATATATTAATATACATATGTATGTATATATATATATTTATATACATATGTATGTATATATATATATATATTAATATACATATGTATGTATACATATATTAAT
>OY744525.1:83189164-83199164 GCA_963556195.1 Sepiola atlantica | reverse complement strand
TATATCAATATACATATGTATATATATATGTATGTATATATATATATATATATTGATATACATATGTATGTATGTATGTATGTATATATATATATATTAATATACATATGTATATGTATATATATATTAATATACATATCTATGTGTGTATATATATATTTATTAATATACATATGTATATGTATATATATATATTAATATACATATTTATTTATATATATATATATATATTAATATACATATGTATATGGATATTAATATACATATGTATATATATATATATTAATATACATATGTATATATATATATTAATATACATATGTATATATATATATATATTAATATACATATGTATATATATATATATTAATATACATATGTATATATATATATATATTAATATACATATGTATGTATATATATATATATATTAATATACATATGTATGTATATATATATGTTAATATACATATGTACATATATATATTAATAAACATGTATATATATATTAATAAACATGTGTTACGATACATCAATTTACGGCCCTTCAGGCCTTTTTAAAACCACGAATCTGTTCACGGCATCTCATTAACCCATTGTAACGATACACGTTACATGTTGGAAACGGCATCTCACGCCTTTTTCAATTACGGCCTCTGTTCATTTATACGTATCTTAAAGTCTCTAAAAAGTTCTCAAATAAATCTCAAGGTTTACCTTATCTTCTGTTCTCTTCTTTGGCCTGTGATTCGTCTAGTCTTCGCTGGCTGTGTCGTCTTGATCGAAGGAAGAGGTCTGTCTCAGACAGAATGAATACACGAGACACGAATTTTCTTGAAGGGAAATTTCACACAAGTTTCTTTATTCTCACACAATTCTTATTTCTTGGTTCGGTTGCTGTCAGGGGGATTCCGGCTTCGACTCTCTCATGCCCCGGCTATTTTCCGGTTCCTTTTGGGATATCTTCTGCCCTCCCAGAACGGGGCCTTACCAGTTTACCGGCTACATGCTCGCACCCGGTCTGAACGGTATCGCCTCTAAGCTCAGACTGATTCTAAAAAGCTAAGTTATTGTTCTCTGTGGTGACGTAATCATCATTCCCACGCACGATATGGGGACAAAAATGACTCACTCTGATCTCTGACTCAAAGGTCACGTCAGGTGTCAAATTTATTATGACTATTCTTGGATCAAACACTTCTCTGAACTCACTTCTGAGTCCAGAAACAAAACCTATTTTTCAATAACAAAATTAGCTATTTGATACTAGTTAACCTACTGTGCCTTGCATAATGGGGTCCTACAGTATTGTAACACATGTATATATATATTAATATAAATATGTATGTATATATTTATGTATTAATATACATGTGTATGTATATATATGTGTTTATATACATATGTATATATATATATATTAATATACATATGTATGTATGTATATATATATATTTATTAATATACATATGTATGTATATATATATATGTATATATGTATATTTATTAATATACATAAGTATGTATATATATATTTATTGATATACATAAGTATGTATGTATATATATATATATATATGTTTATTAATATACATAAGTATGTATATATATTTTTATTAATATACATAAGTATGTATATATATATATATATTAATATACATATGTATATATATATATATATATATATATATATATATATATATATGTGTGTGTATACATATGTATGCACATATGCGAAAACTCCTTAATTATTAATACGATTGTTGTAGCTATTCACTATAGAATATAATTTAAGTTATTTTTTTATTGTTTTGGGGGTATTTTAGAAACATATGTGTGTGTATATGCTTATACCTAGATGACTATGGATAGTATCGTAAAGAGTCGAGTCGCATGGTATGGTAAATAATCCGAGTCAGATAGTATAGGGAAGAGTCGGAATCAGTTGATATGGAAATGATTCTAAGTCGGTTATTTGGCAAAGAGTCGTAGTCGGATCGTATGGGAAGGAGTCGGATGGTATGGGAAAGAGGTCGAGTCGCATTGTCTGGGAATTAATCAGAGTTGGATAGGAAGGAGTCCGACTTGTATTGGAGGGAGTCGGAATGTATGGGAACGAGTCGGAGTCAGAATGTATGGGAAGGAGTCAGAATGTATGCAACGGAATAGAATGGTATGGGATGGAGTGCGAGCCAAATGTATTGAAAGGATTCCGAGCCAAATGTATTGAAAGGATTCCGAGCCGGATGGTATTGGAAGGTGTCCGAGCCGGATGGTATTGGAAGGAGTCCGAGCCGGATGGTATGGGAAGGAGTCCGAGTCGCATGGTATGGGAAGGAGTGCGAGTCGGATGGTATGGGAAGGAGTGCGAGTCGGATGGTATGGGAAGGGGTCCGAGTCGGATGGTATGGGAAGTAGTCAGAGTTTGGTTGTATGGGTAGGCGTCCGATTTTGATAATATGGGAAGGAGTCGGATTGGATGGTATTGGAAGTAATGAATGTCAGGCGGTATGGGAAGGAGTTCCGGTCAGATTGGATGGGAAGGAATTTGATGGTAGGGGATGGTGACTGATGGTATGTGAAGTAGCCGAAGTTGTATGGTATGAGAATCGTCGTATGGTATTGGAAGATGTCAAAGTCGTATAGGAAAGAGTATGATGGTATGTGAAGGAGTATGATGGTATGTGAAGGAGTCTGATGGCATGGGAAGAAGTCCGAGTCGGACGGTATATGAAGGAGTCGCGCAATCAATCAAAAATAGCCCGGGATCATTTGTTCCACTCGGCATTGTCCGGATAAAAATGCTAAGATTACAGTGTTACTTTCGGTAATAGGTATACATTAAATCTCTTCGGGCTATTGTGTTTGTCTAAATAATTTATTTTCATATTAATGTGAAATGGAAGGGTGGGGACAAATAATTAGGAATTTACCGAGAACATTTGTTCTACTACACGTTGTTCGGGATAAAACATTGTAAGATTTCAGTATTACTTTTAGTAATGGGCATATAGTAAATCTCGTCGGGCTACTAACTTCATCAACATTACGTGTCTTCTTAATATTGTTAAATGCAGTGGGGTGACAAAATATTAGGAATTGATCCGGACGATTTGTTTTACACGGTGTTGTCTAGGATCAAAATTGTAAGATTACAGTATTACTTTTGGTAACTGGCATATATTAACTCTCTTCGGACTGTTGACTTCATTAACATTACGTAGCTTCTAATTATGTTGAAATTGAGAGAGGGTAAGACATTACACATTATGCATTTAAATAAGAGGAACGAATGGTATGGGCTATGAAGAAATAGGGGGTTGGGAAGAGGGATGGAAAAATGGATGAGAGGGAAAGTTAGGAGATAAAGAGACGGTTAGAGAGAGAGATAGAGAAAGGGACAGATAGAAGTTTTGTTATAAAGATTTACACATACTACTTAATTTCTTTTATTTCGTTTTTTATAGCCCCAGGCAAAGCCAGGTAGTCATGCTAGTAATAATATAATAATAAGTGAATATATATTGATATGTGGACCTTGTGAAGGTTGTTTTAATCCTTAGTATTGCATCGAAAGACTCTACTTTTCTCATGTCCTCTGAATTTCTGGATGAATCTTAGATTAAAACTGGGTCAGATAATTTTCAATGATACGCATTAACTCACCAGTCGGGTTTTTGAGTTACCATCTGATATAGGTTCTCCTTGACTCTACCCTTATCCACTAATCGTTGTATACCTGACAACAACCTAACTCATCAGAGCATGAACTGAACCCCTCCCTATCCCCCCTTTCTATAATTTCTAATGCGGTCCGACTGATGCTCGTTCATCAAATACAAGAGCCCGGCTGTGTATTTCCATCTGAGGTGATTTATAAATAAATCGCATTCTCTGGTTTGATGTTGACCTGGTCTTTCGTTTTCTGTGACTCTACAGGCTGGCTAATAATTGTATAGAATATAAGTTCACTCTAAATTTTTGTTCCTCAGCAACATATATTTATATATATTGCTTAGGAAGTGAAATATTGTGAATCACACACACACACACACACACACACATTTATATAAAGTCTTTGTATTTAGTTAAATATTACAAATGATTTGTGTCTACATATTTTCCTCGTTCCTTTCTATATGCTTGTTTAATATTCGCGTTTCAGTCTTTAAGTACTAGGGTGCCTAATGGGTACGGCAAATTCATCTACCTGAAATCCGAACATTATTCAGGCATTTAGAAAAGATCAAGAAACATATGCAGACCCAAGTTATCTGTACTATTTAATGAAATATATCTTCAATGACAAATGTTGCCCAAATATACATGTTCATATATATATATATATATATATATATATATATATATATATATATATATATATATATATATATATATATATATATATAATGATTCCATGTAATTATCATTAATGCAACTTTTTCTTTTATTTTCAAAATCGAATGGAACATTTGGAGAATAGTCTGTATTGCTGGCATCAGTTACTTTCTGAACTGAAGGACCGAATCATTTCGATCGAATCAATCTAATGTATCGATTACCATAAATGTGCATCGCTATTGATTTAATTAATTTTATCTCTTTTTCAACTTCGATATTTTAATTTTTGTTTTTACTAAAGTTTTCTTTTTTCTAAATTTTGTATTATTTATTTTCATGAAAACAACGCACAGAAACTTTGGAATGTGTAGGAATGATTCCTTGCTTAAACAGATTGTCTTAGAATTGTGTCATGTTTATATTTTTCTCATAAAGGGTTACCTGAGTGAGTATGAACTCCCAGACTTTTTTTTTCTTTCTGATGTTGATTTGATTTAAACTGTAGTTAATTAACACAGAATTATGCTGATTTGCAAGATTCAAGCAAATTTACATCCTTTTAAGATACTTTAATAAACTCGACAAAATTAGCATTTTTCCCCATAGCAGTATAGTTACATTGATTTCAAGTATTTCAGTCCTTAATCTCATGGCAATTTTTAACTTTTTAATGTAAAAAGATAAATAAAGTTTGCCGCTTGTCATAATTTCAGTAAATTTAGACTATTTTAATGTAGCTTAGCTGGATTTCTCTTTAATCCCCACTTTTTTGGCAGTATAAGCTCATCGAATTTCTGTAGTCGTAGTGGTGAGGTGGTAGCCGAAATTCCTATATGTTATTCTCCCTGGCGTTGTCTTCTTCTCAATAATAATATTCTATTAATAAAGAAACATCACAAATGCAACTGGGCTTTAAAAATATATTTGGAGTGTTATTGTTTCCTCACAATATCCATGCATACGCATAAAACACCCCCACCACTCATCCATGGGGGCGCAGCTACAAACAAAACTCAACTGCTAACGTTCGTGACTCAGTGAATGGGGCAAGATCTCTCTCACTTATTCGCCACGTTAGACTAGCGGTTTTCTGTCTCTGTCACGTCACTGCCTAGACACGTAGCCGTACTCCAATTCGAATTGGAAAATTCCAATTTACCTAACTGTTAACCTTACGTAGAAATTTACCACACTAACCTCATCTTTACACACCTGAATCTAAATATTATTACATTAAGACGCACTAAAATTAGCTCACCTTTAAAACATGAAACTGTTTCTCAGATATATTTTTCACAGGTTTCAGAGTTTTCGCTATTGCGACCGTTTTTCATTGATTTGAAACATTCCAATGTTTTCAAGTGATTAAAGAACCATGGTTGCCGATGGATTCTGAATCCCGTCCACGGACGGATAATCCAACTAGTGTTTAGTTCAAATCATTTTTATAAGAATATCCTCTCGCCATAATGAAATAGGTTTTGTAGTCATGTTTTTAACTTTCTTTATCTATTTGTTTTGTATTATTCAAATTCGCGATCAAGTTTTAAATACTTGATCCGGTTGCTCACACTAAAGCTCAACGTTGATGTCGAGACCATTCGGCACAAGTTCCAAATGCAAAATTCTTTCGAAGTTCTACAAAACGAAAATCATAAATGTTTTTACAAATGATTTGAACATGGCGCCAACGTTTTCCTCAATCTAATAAATCTAAATCTATTGACCGATTGGATTAATAGAGTAATATATTTTTCGAACAAATTATTAAGAAGGACAATAGTGTAGAGTCTACAAATGCACCCCTCTTTATTTATTACTTAATCCAAGAACAAACGGTACTCAAATAATGAAAATCTTAAAAATATATCTAAATGAACAAATGCGAAAGTTGGGTCAATTTCTCGCATCAACGGAAAAGATAAAACGCTATATTCCAAGTAAATTCAACTTTACAAAATAGACGCACCATCTATTTATATACTGCTTATGTATACGCGATATCAGTTGCAAGGTGTAATAATTTGCATATTAATTTAAAAAAGGGCATTTCATTAATGAACTATTATTTTGTATTGCGTTTTAATCCAATGATTGCTTTGATTTTAATATATCAAATAGTTCTCTTTCGCAATATAATTTTATTTCCTGGACAAATATTTAGCATTTTGTGTCCAAACGTTCCTTTTTTAAGATGGGCCAACTATTTCTAAATTACAAGTAAAAAGACAAATTGATTCCTTCTTTTCTTTTCTTTACATTCACGTTTACAAGATAAATACATTTTTATCGGAATTACAAAAATCGTAATGTTTATTTATCTATGTAAATAAAATGAGTATTTATAAAGTTATGAATAAAATGTTTATTATTTTAAATGAATGTGTCGAGTATTTCAAGTAGCGAACTTTGCAAAATGATAGCTAGCCGACAAAGCCAGCTAATATATACATACAATTGTATAAGTATACCTTTACTACATTTAATTTACTACTTTAATCACATAGTGTAGGACATGTGGATACAAATTCATCATATCTTCAGATCAATACGCTGTGATCTATTATAATATTTGTTGTGAAGTAGTCCAACAGTAAAAAGAAGTAAAGTCGAGGTTGGGTTAAGATATAAAGTGTATTAACATAAAAGGTACAAAGGTAAGGAAACTGACTGGCACTCGGCTAGACAGTTACAATACTGTCCTTTTTCTCCCTGGTGATTGTCTACTCGCACTAGTTATAGTGAAAACCGGTGTAGTTTCCCTTCTGTTAGAACAATATTAAAGTTGAGTTAATAACCGTTTGTTTCCATAAGGCTTTTTTCTATATATTCTAATCACACAAAATACGTTAAAATATTATTTCATTCTTGGATTGACTTATGCTTGAATAACACTTCTATTCATTTTTTTAATTAGCCATTATTTACAGTTAGCTAAAAAAAGTCGCCCATCTCTAATTAAGTTTCTGTCTATGACTTTAACTCACTCTAACTCTCACTGTCACATTTATTTCTCTCTTTTTATAAAATGTAGCCGCTTTCTTTAAAACTTTCTCTTGTCTCTCTTTCTATATTGACGAATGTAGACAGCGAGAATAGAGTAGTAATACTATACACACCGGAGCGGGAGTGGGAAATAGAGAAAGACTGAGAAATAAAGATATATAGAGAGAGCAGACAGAAACTCATCATAGATGTTTATTTTTTCAACTTGACTGCCTTTGCAAACTCACTTCAAAAGTATCACTTAAACTGTTCTATCTAATCACGGCCCGTGTTATGTAATAAATGCCGGACACACACACACACACACACACACACACACACACACACACATATATATATATATATATATATATATATATATATATATATGGTGCCGTTTTTTGGGTGCCTTGATTCATCCACCTTTACACTACCAAACAGTTTCTATCACCTGTTAATGCTTCTTTGATTTTGGAAAAAGTTCCAGCGCTACAACTTGTCGGATGGCATACGCCTAACTTGCCAGAAAGTTCTCTGATATGAATCTGGTTCAAGTAACGGCTTTATTTCGTATTTCTGAAGCACCTAGGGACGCCCACGACTTTCTTTGTCATCAAGTTTTCTATCTCCATGATTAGAATCTAAAAACCAACGCTACAGTGTACGTTCACTGATGTTCCACTCGTCGAATTCCTAGTAAATGTGGGTTGCCAATTCTGCTTAAGTTCATACAAAACATTGCTCGTATTTGATTCTTTTCCGTAATTTTTTTAACAGCTTTCCGGATCATCAAGAAATATTTGTTATTAATCTTTATTTTTTTAAAAGGAGTGGGGGTTACGTGATATTTCACAATGAACCGGAAACGTGATATCTCATGTTTTTTCTAGCTTGCTAAATAATTCTGACAATCACACGAGGTACTTCGAGAATGTTATAGTTCTGGTAGCGAAGGATGGCGAATTCTTTTGATTTTGTCAGTTTCAGCTTAGAGACTTAACGTTATTTTTTCAGAAATTTATAAAAAATAAATATTATTCCATAAATAATTATCTTGGAAAGAGGTTAATAACATGCATTTGCAACATAACATTAAAGTAAATCTAATAACTAGCTATGTACGATAACTTTCATGGAAAGAGGATATAAGGCAAGTGTAGGTAGGTAAGGTGCCCAAAGTTCTTATTAATTTCTTTTTAATCTTTAACTAGTCATCGTCTCACTGATCACCTGCGGTTATTTTAGTGTAAAAAGGAAACATGAAAAGTAACTAATTATCTACATGTAAAATATTTAATCTCTCTATGTGTGTGAGTTTTTTTATCGAACTGGCTTTACCCTGACAGGGGATAATTACCGCGGTTGTTAAAAATTAAAGTTGCTTCCATCATAGATATGCACGATAACTTCTCTGGAATAAGGGCATTAAGCAAGTGTAGTTTCTTCATCTTTTATGCATCATCCCTAAAGATGATGGAAGCAGGCTTCCTAAGAAAGTAATACAAATACGATACGTATTACTCATTCATTCATACATACATGGACATATTACAACAGATTACAATGGTTGTCCCTAACATACATCAATGGTAATATTTATACTTATCTAATAGCGGAGCATAATAGACGGGCTTTAAGATGATATATAAACAACCTCAAAAAGGAAAAGTTTTTACTAGATACCTATGATTATTTTTGGTGTCTATTTGAAGATACTTTACGTACACTTTTGCTTCGTGTTTTGATTATTTCCTTTCGCTATTTCTGTCTTGTTTTCTTCTTTTTCATTGAAGACAGTCTAAGTGTTAAAATAGTTATATTCTTTCTCCTGTTGTTGTTGCTGCTTCTGCTGTTGCTGCAAAGTGGAATCCTTACTAAGGTGTATTCTCACAGGGGCAAAGGTCCACGTAAAGTTCCCTTTTTAATGTGAACAAACTCAGATCCCATAAAACGGTCACTATAGATTGGTACAAATATTAAAATTGCCTCAGACTAGAATGAGTTATCTTCATCTGATAGAAGACAGAACTCTGTGAATTATCTATTTGCAAAGTAGTAAAGAGATTTTACAAAAGAAGCACAGGACCATCAAATACGTGAGCACTCCCTACTCACGTTCTTTGATAATCTTCTGTTTATCCTACGTTTAACTCGACTAATATACTTTAATCCTAGCACGAACACCGTGTTTTCTAAGGAGAAGAGTTACAAAGAAAGATCAGAAACCAAATCGGACATGTTTCTTCCTCTGGTTAACAACATAACAGACTATAACATTTCACATTCTTCATAATTCTCAGCTCTAAAAATGTCCGTCCACCTCGCTAATCTTTTGCAATTTCTCCTTTTTTACAAGTTTTATATGAATTGTTGTTTCCTTTATCCCCCATCACAACAAATAAGACACCTCACCACCACCCGAGCCCTTGGTCCAGTCTATTTTTTTTATTCTTCACACTAGAGGAAACCATTCATTATTCGACTTTCTCATTAAACTGTAATCTTATTCGGTTTTCTAGCTAAAAATAAATCGCCATCTTTTTTGTTATTATTCAAAAGCTTCCTTCCGTTTATTTTTCCATATGAATCCTTTTTTCTTCGTCTTCGTCTTCTCATAATTCTATTTTTGTTCTGGTTCTCCTTCTCTTCCTCTAATCTCTTCTTATTCTCTTTC
>OY744525.1:83144164-83179164 GCA_963556195.1 Sepiola atlantica | reverse complement strand
TGTAGCTCACAAATAGCCTAGCATATCGATTATATATTCTCTCTCTCTCATATATATAATATATATATATATATATAGTATAAGGTGATAGAATAATGTAAAAAAACGGAATGATACTCTGAATAGCAACACGATTCGACATCAATTGATAAATATTCCCCAAACTTCAGTTTCTTTGGAATATTTTGAAGGGTTTTATGGAGAATAATATAAGTACAACTTCCCATTTGAAAATGCAAATATTTCGGATTTGCAGGAAATCTGATCCATAGTTGTCAGACACTAATTAATTGATCGACAGTTAAATAAGGATTCTAGACATAAGGTTTAGTATTATAAAGTCTTGATTTAATATTCGTAAGGAAATATAAAAGTAGTGCACATCTATTCTGTTTAAGGAATTAATTTTACCCGTCGTGTTACGAATATTCTCTAGAATATCTCTCTCTCTCTCTCTCTCTCTCTCTCTCTCTCTCTCTATATATATATATATATATATATATATATATATATATATATATATATATATATATATATAAAGGACTCCGTTCAGTATCAGAAAACAATAGACATCATGCGCGAGGAGTTCATAGTTAAGCAAGGGTTTCTTAATCAATTAAATTAACCAGTCGTGAGACGAATATCCTTCGAGAATATATATATATATAAAGTTAAATGGACGAAGAATGATAAACATGCACGAATGTCCAAATTTATTTCAAACTTCAAATGTTCAAAGCAAGGTATATTCTGTAATAAAATTATGTTTATTGTTCTTTCCTTAAGCCAAGACTTTTCAAAGATCGAGATCTTATCATCAGAGGAATTATACTGATAGATAAGTTGGCAATAGAAAAGCCAAAGTTAAACATTTAAAAACATATTTAGAAAAAGATGGGTGAAAAAAAGTTCGAGTAAAAAGATATTGGGTTTGTCCGGGTGGTAATTGTCCGCTGATAAGGTGTCCAATGGAAGAGGGTTTCAATGGAGAAGAACAAGTTTCGTAGAGGCATAATAGGAAGGCGTTCAAAAATAAGTAAATCCAATGGTGAAAATTGAGTTCAAAGTCGTAGATAGAGCGTATTTAAACGGAATTAAATGAAGATATCTGGCAATTTAGAGAAAGCTTCCAAGGCCGAAGAGAATTCCAAGTGAATGACGTAGCGATGGAAAATTGTGAGTGAGTGAGTGAGTATATATATATATATGTATGTATATATATATATATATATATATGTATATATATATATATATATATATATATATATATGTGTGTGTGTGTGATAAAGAATGGAAAAAGTTTTATGACGTAGTGGAAATTTAAAAAGTAAACCTTTCCGCTCTCTCATCTCGAGGCTGATTTTAAAAAGATTCAATAAACATGTCTCATGTCCCCTCCCCTTTCAAAGTTTCAATTAATTCTAACCGCTTCCAATGTTTGCCGCTACTCCCTCCACAATTATTGTAATGTCTCTTCGACCTATCTAATGATCTTACAACTCCAACCACCCCATCCCCCACACTCTCACTTTCCCACTGCCATCATCTATTTGTATCTCATAATTTTTTTTTATAAGTGGACCCAATTTTAAGCTCACGCTCGCCACCACTTCTGTTTCAAACATTTAGTACATGTTTCTGTTTTTCTTCAGACCAATCTTCCTGAGGAAGTCTTGTAATAAAGATGAAACGTTGATCAATACATAAATAATATTTTTTGGTTTTCCTTTTTAATGTTCATATATATATATATATATATATATATTGAATTTTAAAGTATTTATAAATAAAAGACCAAGAAAATATTACGTATCGAAATTACAAATTTTCTTAATGATTACCTTTAGTAAAATTATACAAAGACCTGTATCTCTACATACAGCTAAACAGATACATATCTGTTCATTAACGCTTACATATACTCAGTACTTCGTTGGTGCACATATTCTAACATGAGTGTTTTTCATGCACAGTGCAAATCAGCAACCTTTATTGGGAACATGCACAGTGCAAATCAGCAACCTTTATTGGGAACATGCACAAATACGTTAGCGGGTTAATGGGTTCACCGATATTACCGTTGACGTTAATGGATGATAGCATATCTATACATAACTGCGTTTAAACTATAATACAATAAAGTCTATATTTACACACATTAAATAATGTATAAACACAGAACAGAAGATGCGCGAGTTAAATTCGTTTTCACTCTGACAACTTTCAATGAAGAGGCTTAGCCTAAATAGAGCAGTTGCCGAAACATGTATGCACATATGTAGCCAATAATGGTTGTATCAATAAAAATCTATACCAAATAAATGTATAACCCAATGTGTTTTCGGACACTATTATATAAACACCGTAAGGATTCACAGGATGATTACTCAACTCCTTTAAACAAAACATCACTGGCAATATATTTATTTATACTATTACATAATATCAGATCAAATAAACATGGGACCATAAGTTTCAAGCCGAGAGAGGACCCAGCTTAAAAACAGTGTTCTTTTGAGTTTTATTTATATTCATAAATAAATCAATTACTGACTTTCTTCAGTCATATTTGATCTAAATGGGTATTCTGGGAGACATTCGCTGTTTTTTAATGTTTAATCTTTATTTCAGTAGTTTATTAGTGGGTGTCTTTTCACAAAATACTTGGAAAAATATAATTAGGGAGAAGAAAAGGAAGTGAGGAATGAGAAAAAAGATTCCATATTTTTAATACATTCTATGGGTTGATTTAGAAAAACATATTTTCTAATTTCTTCGTACCATCGCTGTTGGAAATTTATATTATTCTCCAGTAAAAAAAAAAACACCAACGTAGGCTCTCTTTAAAAAATCACAAAAATCGTAATATATGAAATCTGTGTCTGAAAGTTTGTCTGATCTGTTTTAATTTTAGATTCATATCTGAGGTTTATTTAAAGGATTTAAATATGAGGTAGCATGGAGGCTTGATCATAAACTTTGTACATTTGATGATAAAGATGCTAAATCAGGTTGAGTGGCATGAGCAGGGTGAGAATGAACATTGACGTACATTAAAACATAGTCCCTTAGTAGAGCAGGATTTATGCTTTCTAACCCAGGTTCCAGAGATTGCCTCAAGAGATTACAATAGGCAGCAGACATAACTTTTACTCCACCAGGAACTTTTATAAGACCAACAAGTCTTTCTTCAATGATACCCACCTATATCATGACTCAGTGTCGTCTCAAACGATGGTGACTCTCATCTCCGGAATAAACCTATCCTTTAGCCAAGCCACCACGTCCATCAAGTGCTGGCAGAGTATCATCAATGACAAGAACATTACTCATATCCATATTCATATAATTCTTTCACCATTCCATTCTCAAATTGTTGTGTCTTGGTATAAAAAGGGAGAGGAGGCTTTGTAAGTGAAACTTTCACAGACGCCATTGTTTGAATAATAGCATTCCGTGTTGATTTTGGCACGTCAGAACATCCAGCTGCCGTGAAGATTGATTTGCTTGATATTCCAAGTTTTCTCTGGAGTTGACGACCAATATTCTTCAAATCCATGTTGGTGACAGTCTTGGATATTCCAGCATCTGATCGTTTCTTCCTTGGGGAAGGGTCATTCGGAAATATATTCACAGTATTCACACGGCGCTTATTTTTCGAGCAATTACACCATAGTATTTTTCTTTATCCGTTTCCGTTATTATAATTTATTTTCATCCCTCGGTTAGTGGTTTCTGTTAAGAAGTAAAAACGCTATTATCTCTGGCAATCCTAAAATTAGAAAAGAACGTTAATGGCTCTACAAACTATTCACAACGATATGCAAATCAATAAAATAATGTTATTATAATGTGACATTGCTGAAATTGGTTAATAGATTGATGAGTAAATTTAATTTTTATTAGAAAACTGATATTGCTCATTGCAGTCTTATATATATATATATATATATATATATATATATATATATATATATATATATATCATTAATCTACCTGCTTCTACTCGATGAGATTAGTGTTGTTAGCACCAAATTTGAATCATCGGGTGGATTAACTAAAGCACCAATTATTTTGACTTATTCCCAAGTTTATCATCGTGACATCTAGTATATTTCTGGTAGTTGTCTTTCGGCAAATGATTTCCTTTGCATAATAATATCAATGAAATACCACAGTTACAGCGAGAAATTGGAAAACTTAGGAATACCTACGTTACTAGAGAATGAGAGGTTATTTAATTAAACATTTCATAATACTTAATGGCATGGTTGGCATTTGAAAAATATAGTTCTTCTCAATCTGGAATGTTATTGTCAATGCAGATTTCAAAAACTAAATTAAAAATCCAATTGACTTTTTAAATTGTAGAGATGTATATTTTTCGAGCAAGTTGGCAGGTACAAATTAAAAGCAATTATAGACTAGACTATTTGATTTTATGTTAAGACAGTGCTGAACGCTCTGTGTCGTGTTGACACGCTTAGTTATAAGTGAAACATTGACAAAAATTCAGTCTTATTTAAAGTTTCCATTAAGAAACGGCCTTAGATAAAACATTGCCATATCTGGACTGTAGACCTGGCTATCGACCCACATCCGCCATTTTCTTTATTATTTCTTAAAACCTCTTTTTCATAATATAGCGAATATAAACGTCTTCAGCTATGGCCGGAGATAAGTGTATTGTTTCTGCACAGATAGCAAATGACTCCTTTCCCTCGAAAGTTTAAATATCTGCTGATGACGAGAACGGCGGCAAATGCAGTTGAGGTATTCTTGCAAGATAACCTACGCGGGTGGAATCGATAGTAGAATTTACGGTCAAGCAGTAATCTACCATTATTCATAGACATTATCTAAATACGCTTCTTCCTCTCCAAACACACGTATATTGTCGTCTACTAAAACACCGTTTCGCTGTATTACAGCTCTTTAATGTGGCTTGATAGTCATGTGCTTCAAACTGAAGTCGACACTTGGCCGTTTCCTCGACAGGCGGCAATTCTACTCGCTACGCTATAAGCACAAGCCACTAGTAATGTAAAAAAATAATGTTTATACAAACAATATGAACAGCTTAGGATGTTTTGTACATTGACCAAACTTGTTGCATTATCGCTAATGGTATATATATATATATATATATATATATATATATATATATATATATATAATATGAAACTAAAAGTATACTTTTAGTAGATAGCACCTATAGTGAAATGGTTTAAGCTCAATATACAAGATAGAGCAATTATAAAGATACATGAAAGAAGAGGGATAAACATGTACGAATGACAAATCTATTTCAACTTCGATTGTTCAATGCAAGGTGTACTTGGTAAAACATTTTTATTATTCTTTTCTTAAGCCAAGGCTTTCTAAAGATTAAAATCTTATCATCAGAGGAATTACATAGATAGATAAGTTGGCAGTGGAAAAGCCAAAATTCAAAATTTGAAAAATTATTAAGTAATGGAGAGTGAGAATGTACGTGTAAAAAGATATGGGGTCTGTCCAGTTGGTAAATGTCCGTTGATAAGGTGTCCAGTGAAAGGAAATTTAAAGATGGAAAAGAATGGTTTTCGTGAAGGCAGCGTTAAATATATATATATATATATATATATATATATATATATATATATATATATATATATATATAAATGATAATCACGATTATATTTTTATCCACGGTGTAAAAGACCCGGAGAATTTCTACTGGGTTTACATAATAGTGCTCAATAATAAACACAGCTATTTATTCATAATATTAGTTTTATTCATCAAAACATATCCAGGCTACACATCCAGTGAGAATGTTTCGATAGCAGCTTTAATAATCACCGATCTGATTAGGTTTCTTTAATATGAACACCAAAAAAAATCATACATGTTTTACCAGACTGATGAGATCGCTGCTTATTAAAGATGCACTGAAAACGTCCGGGTTTCGAATCTCACGGTTGATGCGCCCGCTGCATCGAGCAAATAGGTGAGTTGCGAAACGACGAAACAGCTGTCTGTTGATCACGATATTTTACTCAAAGATGACTGTAACCCAGACACATATTTTTCTTTATTTTCGTTTTCACAGATAGATTATTCGGACAGAGACGGATAGTCCAATGCTAGCTATTTTTCAGAACCTACATATTTACATGAGAGTTTGTCTCGCCCTTAAATATGTCAATTCACACTTTTGTACTATCTCTTTCGTTTCTATTTGTAAATTTTGAACTCTTGACAACTTACATTCTGTGTTCACCTTCTCCAAGACTACCTCAATGTATACCATGATGAATTTGAATTCATCAATTTACTAATATATTTGCTATAATGATTAATGAAAACTAATTCTTAACCAAAAACATAGTTGATTTTGTTCTTTTGATTTCTTTAATCAAAGAAAAAGGTTTTCAAATGCCCACAGAGGAATAAAAAAATAGTTAAATCATGTGAAAGTCTTAAAATAAGAAAAACGTAAAATTAAAATAAGATAATATTAAAGATATTTGAAAAATGCAACTGATACATCGATTTTATTGATCGGAAAATTAATTGGTTTTAAGATCAATATTATCAGTGATTGATCATCGTCCATCCGTGAAATTTCTTTTATTTTTAGTATTTGGCAGTAGAATCAGACCGTTGCTGAACTGCAATGTTGTGTATTCATTCCATGTACCTTCGTGACTTTATTTGTACACCTCATGTGTTCTTGGATGTGTCTCTATCTTCCATTCCATCTTTGTAGCTGACGATAAGAAGTATGTCTGAAAAGTAACGAGACTGTTGTCTGTGAGTAATAGACGTAGGGGAGTAGAGAGGTCCAGGGATTGTTTTATTATCTAATATAATCGTGGGAATATATAACTGTAATGTTACCTTTCTTCAACTATTTAAATGTGTTCACACGTTTTTGTTTACACACTTGCACCAGGATAATGCACCTGCTAACAATACATTGAGTACCCAGCAATTTCTGGATGCGAAGAGCAGCGCTGTTTTTGAACAGACTCTATATTCACCTAATATTGTTCCGTGTGACTTTTCCGAGCTCAAGGAAGTGTATTATCAAATTGATACTTATCGGCATTCATATGTAAATATTGCTTAATCTGAGCAATAATTGTTCTAATAGATCATCCACTCATAACCGTGCTGCGCATTAGAACTTACAGAACAGACTTGCCCATCTGGGCATAATGGAACATTCCAGCCTGTATATAAACCGGCTTTCTGGTGTACTTTTCAGTTATAGCTCAACTGGTAAGACAATTAAACATTGGCTACTAAATTCGATAGGAATTCAGGGGGGATTGCTTTTCAATGTGTGGCGACCGTCAGGTCTGTGGTAACTTAGAGCTGAAGATCTCCCAGAAACATCCTTCTATCAGTGAGTAGAAGTCTGGCAGAGAACATTTGATTGCATTAGACATAAGCGAAAGTGTTGATCCTTGACAGAAAACCAATGTTGTTTCTTGTTTAGAATAGAAATAAATTGTTTGTAACACTAGTCACGTTATTATTCAGACACACATCATATTTGGCATAGAATATAAAGAAAAGGTCCTTAGCACATTTGTCCTCACATTTGTCGCAAATATACCAAACATTTGCACGAGCCTTATGAAATCTCAGATTCGCTTGGTAAAACATTTGGTTAGAATGCACGAACACGGTACACTTAAATACCATATCTATGGAGAAATCGGGCGTTAGAAACGTCTACATAGAAGTCAAGGAAACCGACTAAAGAAGACACAAATGAACTCACCGATGGTCTTCGATATATCTTCTAGTTGGCAGCAGATGCTCACCTTTGGTCAACTCCGATAATCTATATTCGGTTTCGACGGCCGTCATAGTAGATTAAACTGTATTTAAATATGTGGCATTTATTGTGCTCTTTGATTTCATCTTTGTAGCTGGTTTCTCTATCTGAATCAATTTTACAATATTTATCCATTAACTCAATTCAATATTGTATTTGATATGTTGTGCTTAATCACTTTAACATTTTATTTTTTCTAAACACACACACACACACACACACACACACACACACACACATATATATATATATATATATATATATATATATATATATATATATATTATACATGCGTCGTTAAAGACCACGGAGTTTTCTCTCTTCGCTATATTTCTTGTTAATTTCTCGACGCGGCGAGCGATTCGTCGGTTTTATGGTGTTAATTGGTGAAGTATGCCACCTGACGTTGTATCGTAGGCCATTCCTCTAGCACTTTCGGTCTCTCAACCGTCTTCAAGAGGCTGTGTCTTACTGTTACTATATATATATAATATATATATATATATATATATATATATATATATATATATATAAACAAACAAACAAAACAGAAGTAAATCGACACGCATATATTTAAAATATTAATTATTTAATGCAAGTATTTTATTTACCTCATCTCCAGGAGATTAGGCACAAGGTCAGGTGTAGGTTTTAATGAAAAGTTTTCTGTAGAACGAAATGGATTCGAACCCTGTATACCCATATGTTCAGTCCGCGTCGTTAACCACTTAGCCACCGTAAAGTACTACTACTTGTTTAATACTTAGTTGGCAAACACTATCTGCCATTTTAATGCAAGGTCCCTTTAAAGCATGCTGAAGATCAGTTTACAAACGTTTCATCTTGATGGATTTCTTGCCATGTTTTACGCAGTAATCCTAAACGTTCTCTTTGTAGGATTCATTCTGATTCTTTTTTCGAATGTTTCTCTTTAATATTGCTCAGAGATGTTCGATAGAGTTCACACCTGGCAGCTGACTTAGCTACACAAAGTGTTTTTCACCCCGTGTTGATGCAAGCAACGAGCCACATATTCCATAAATAAGGAATAATAGTTCATCATTCTAACACTTGAGAATTTTAGAAGAAGCATTTGCCTGCAGTATTGAAACATATTTCATAGAAGTTATGTTATCCTGCAACTGAAACCATCACTCCGAATAGCACCTCATACAATAACAGAATAAACACCATGTTTCTTCGTTTTCTGGTTAATTTTTAATGATTGTTATTGTTACCTTGTTTTTTGATTGTTATAATTCTTGTTGCTATGATTTTCCTTATTTCTATGATTCTTTTCTTTTATTTGTTATTATTTCTTCCATTATTAAATATGTATACACACACACTCACTTCCATATCTATATGCACAAATATGTATGTCTATCGATACACATATATACGCATACATATACACATACGTACAGCCACATTTTTCTTTGTTTTTCGATGTGAATAACTTATCCAGTCTTCATTTGAATGTTTGAATTTTGCAATAAGTTCATGTTTTTATTTAAAACTCTGTTATTCTGTTGAAAGGTTATTATCTGGTATTTTCTCCAGACATCATTTGCAATTCATGCTGTTAACGCTACGAGTTGGTACTTCTTTTAGAATTTCCCATTTTATACTAGACAAATTAAACCAATAAACGAAGTAAAATAACAAAATAAAAATCTAATAAATAAATAAATAAATAAGGGCAAATATGAAGATTCATGTGTGCCTGTGTCTATACAGCTATGATTATAATTATATATAATAAAAAAAATAAAAACGCAAAACTATGACATAAAAGATGAGCATTCTCGTTTACATATAGAATTAAAACTCATATGGAAACGAGAAAGAGTTATGTATCTTGAATCAAGAAAATATACAGTCTAATATATAGGGAATAAAAACCGAAAAAGAATGGAAAACCTACATCAATAACAGATATTTAACGATTAAACAAATAAATACCAACAAATAAACCAACCAATGAATTGAAATTAGGATTTGTAGAAGACCGAGAGAAGAATAAATCAACGAAACAAGATAAGAGGACCGCAGAAAAAAAAGCATACAGTAGAATTAATATCCAGAATAAAAAGGGGGAAATGATAACAAAAATAGTGAATTCGACCTCAAACTCTGAAATTATACCATCTGAAGATCGCGCGTGAAACCATGGTAACGGTATAACAGTAAATTATCTTTGTATGTAATATAAAGCCCTGTCTTTGAAGGTATCGATCTCTCTATACAAGTATAAAGCAAAACTAGGAAGGGGCCAATCAGCCGATGCTCGTATCTATCATATACATCTCTCTCTCTCTCTCTCTCTCTCTCTGTATATATATATATATATATATATATATATATATATATATATATATATTACGATGTATTTTTATATATTTAGTATATACTTTATGCATATACACATTTTTGTCATCGGTGTCCTGTTTTCGTAAAAGTTAGTTTTTCCTGGCTCGACTTGTCTTAAATCCTACATGACGACGTGAAAATCGTTTCAAGTTTCGGGTGCAACGCTTTTTTGAGGGGAAAGGCGAGGTATATGCCAATTATTGATGTGATTTTTTATTCGTATCTATTAACTTGCAATTGTTTTTACAAAGCATTCTTCTTGTGAATTTCTCATCGTTGTTTTATCTGTTTTGGATTGATATGCTTTCTCCATGTTTATTAAATGAACAATTTCTTTGATGATCAGCGATGTTAAAATAAAAAGTATATATTTTGTTGATTAAGTTGTAAAATATGAAAAAGTTCAAAAATTGGAAAAAATAAATTATATAAATTTAGGAAATAATATAGGTATTCGTCGAAGTCGGAAAATGATGTAATTGAGAAAAATAAATAAATAATAAATACAAATTATGGTAATGAATTAATTTTGATTTGCCCATTGAAATCCAACTAAAAGGTATATATGCTCTGAAGTGTGTAACACAACTTCGTTGAGGTTGAATGTGAAACAATTTCGGGACAATAGAGAGTGTATATCTAAATATATATTTTATGGTGACTTGGTATATGTTTTCGGACGACGAAACTGTACAATTTAACTCCTGTATTATCTTTGAATGCTCAATTCAGTTTACTATACTATTTAAGACTAATTACTATCTTTGAATGCTCAATTCAGTTTACTATACTATTTCAGACTAATGTACTATCTTTGAATGCTCAATTCAGTTTACTATACTATTTCAGACTAATTACTATCTTTGAATGCTCAATTCAGTTTACTATACTATTTCAGACTAATTACTATCTTTGAATGCTCAATTCAGTTTACTATACTATTTCAGACTAATTACTATCTTTGAATGCTCAATTCAGTTTACTATACTATTTAAGACTAATTACTATCTTTGAATGCTCAATTCAGTTTACTATACTATTTCAGACTAATGTACTATCTTTGAATGCTCAATTCAGTTTACTATACTATTTCAGACTAATTACTATCTTTGAATGCTCAATTCAGTTTACTATACTATTTCAGACTAATTACTATCTTTGAATGCTCAATTCAGTTTACTATACTATTTCAGACTAATTACTATCTTTGAATGCTCAATTCAGTTTACTATACTATTTCAGACTAATTACTATCTTTGAATGCTCAATTCAGTTTACTATACTATTTCAGACTAATTACTATCTTTGAATGCTCAATTCAGTTTACTATACTATTTCAGACTAATTACTATCTTTGAATGCTCAATTCAGTTTACTATACTATTTCAGACTAATTACTATCTTTGAATGCTCAATTCAGTTTACTATACTATTTCAGACTAATTACTATCTTTGAATGCTCAATTCAGTTTACTATACTATTTCAGACTAATTACTATCTTTGAATGCTCAATTCAGTTTACTATACTATTTCAGACTAATTACTATCTTTGAATGCTCAATTCAGTTTACTATACTATTTCAGACTAATTACTATCTTTGAATGCTCAATTCAGTTTACTATACTATTTCAGACTAATTACTATCTTTGAATGCTCAATTCAGTTTACTATACTATTTCAGACTAATTACTAGCTTTCAATGCTCAATTCAGTTTACTATACTATTTCAGACTAATTACTATATTTAAATGCTCAATTCAGTTTACTATACTATTTCAGACTAATTACTATCTTTGAATGCTCAATTCAGTTTACTATACTATTTCAGACTAATTACTATCTTTGAATGCTCAATTCAGTTTACTATACTATTTCAGACTAATTACTATCTTTGAATGCTCAATTCAGTTTACTATACTATTTCAGACTAATTACTAGCTTTCAATGCTCAATTCAGTTTACTATACTATTTCAGACTAATTACTATCTTTAAATGCTCAATTCAGTTTACTATACTATTTCAGACTAATTACTATCTTTGAATGCTCAATTCAGTTTACTATACTATTTCAGACTAATTACTAGCTTTCAATGCTCAATTCAGTTTACTATACTATTTCAGACTAATTACTATATTTAAATACTCAATTCAGTTTACTATACTATTTCAGACTAATTACTATCTTTGAATGCTCAATTCAGTTTACTATACTATTTCAGACTAATTACTATCTTTGAATGCTCAATTCAGTTTACTATACTATTTCAGACTAATTACTATCTTTGAATGCTCAATTCAGTTTACTATACTATTTCAGACTAATTACTATCTTTGAATGCTCAATTCAGTTTACTATACTATTTCAGACTAATTACGATATTTAAATGCTCAATTCAGTTTACTATACTATTTCAGACTAATTACTATCTTTGAATGCTCAATTCAGTTTACTATACTTTTTCAGACTAATTACTATCTTTGAATGCTCAATTCAGTTTACTATACTATTTCAGACTAATTACTATCTTTGAATGCTCAATTCAGTTTACTATACTATTTCAGACTAATTACTATCTTTGAATGCTCAATTCAGTTTACTATACTATTTCAGACTAATTACTATCTTTGAATGCTCAATTCAGCTTACTATACTATTTCAGACTAATTACTATATTTAAATGCTCAATTCAGTTTACTATACTGTTTCAGACTAATTACTATCTTTGAATGCTCAATTCAGTTTACTATACTATTTCAGACTAATTACTATCTTTGAATGCTCAATTCAGTTTACTATACTATTTCAGACTAATTACTATCTTTGAATGCTCAATTCAGTTTACTATACTATTTCAGACTAATTACTATATTTAAATGCTCAATTCAGTTTACTATACTATTTCAGACTAATTACTATCTTTGAATGCTCAATTCAGTTGGCTAATGTAGTACCTCTATTCTTGTTATGATACAATTCTCTCAGGATATACCTCCTCCTTTTTTCATCTATTCTGTTGCCATGAAACTATCATTCCATGCATTAGCTCCGTCTTGGGGAAAGCGTGTAGTATAGTATATGTTAGTTCGTTTTGTTACCACCCTGGCATTATCTTCTTCTTTTATAGGTTGACACTCTCTTATCTGTTATGTTGTCATGATACCATACTCCTAGGCATTATTTCCTCCTTTGTGGTATATTGTAGTATATACTCGTTCTATATGACACCTTCCTCCCAGATATTGCGTCCTTCTTTATGAAATCGTGTAGTATATTTTCGTCTGTCATGATACGATCTTCCAAGATGAGCAAAAATGTACGATCGCAGGGAGCGAATATTTGATAGTAGATATAAATAATATATGAATCATGTTTTTTTGTCTATAAAGACTGAAAAATGGTATTCGTAGGCAAATATCTTAAAATTCGAAGAATTGACAAATCTAAAAATTAATAGTTATATATATTTTAAATACGCCTATAGAATTCTAGAATAAAGGTGCCGTTTGCTTTCAATTCAACGGAAATTCCCGATATTTCACGAATAAACTTCGAAGATGTCAGTTTCGATAAAAAATAAACACACAGTTAAACCATCCTAGCCAGTGCTGCTGAATACACTATATTTATAATCAAAACGCTTGTTGCCATGGCGACTCACGGGACAGACGATTTATTTATTTCTGTGATCACTTTACTCTCTTCTCTCGCGGCTGCTGCTACTATCCCCGCCATTTAAACAATTTAATATACAAACAAATGTTAGCGTTATACTAGACGATCTGCGATGTACATTAGATAAGTAGATAATAAAGATAAGCACATACCTAAGAAAGAAAAGTAAATGGTTAGAGAGGTTTACAATACTCATGCTTTAAGCAAGTGTAACAGAATTAATAAATGAAAGTCTCCGCCACAAAATGTCCAATCAAAACTCTGTCGAAAATGGATGTCTTCTTTATTTATGTCATTTAATTATGTATGTCATTCCTTTCGTCTCACTAGACATTATTCCTTACTTCACGTTATGCCTTACCTCTAACCACCCCTTTATTCCTTTTCTCACCATTTCTCGTCTCATTTTTTCTTTCTCTCACCATCTAAAAGATCTAATGTAAAAACTATCAATATTATCAAGGTGTTAGTATTATAATTGATCATCAATCGACAAGTGGGTCCATATGCGTTAGATATATATTATTAAATATCTCTCTCTGTCTTCTTTCACTTCTTTCACTCTCTTACGTTCCATTTTCTTTCTGTATCTCATTTCTCTATCTCACTCCGAATGATTATTATCAATACATACATATATATATATATATATATATATATATATATATATATATATATATATATATATATATATATATATATATACACACTTGGAAATCGGTGACGTCATAATAGATAAATGGTAGCTTTATGAAATCGTCTTTATGACGTCATCCAGTATGCACGGTGATGAGATACAAGTAAGCAGGTATTTATCTACCTCCCACAAAGTAAAATGTGACACAAAGTCGGAAAGTGGGATTTGATAAGTCAGCACCCTAGAGAAAGAGCACTTGTAACCCTAAAAAATGCCTGGGCAGCCCCGTCGGCATTCCCCGGTAGAGGCGTTTTAGGCGATTAGCAATAAACTAATCCCTTATCAAAGAGTGAGAAGGCAAAGCCTGGGAGGGTGGACCTCCTAGAACTGCACAGAGCAAACCCATAGACCGGCGGAATCAAGCCCCGAAGACCAAAGTGATACCGGTCTATAGGGTGTAGTCTCCATCGGAACAGATACTACACTTTGATCCTGGCCAAAAAGTAAGCAAGCAAGTGTAAATAGTATATATAGATAAGTGGCATACGTTTTCTACAATTGCATTCGATTTTTTGGCATGTCTGCGTAAATAAACCAGAAAACCATTGTTTTTTTGTCTTTATTCACCTTTTATTTCCTTTTAACTCTTTTTAAAATTGGATTCTAAGATGGGGAAATTTTGGAGCCAAATTTGCTATTATCTTTATAACCTCAATCGAGAAGCCATTTTCGACGCTATTATGTTTCAATGATGTGTCTTCTTAGCGAGCAGGTTGATGGAGGTGTGTCCCAACTTCCCGCTAAAGGGAGGCGGAAGAGGAGGATGAAGAGGAAGAAATATGCGATTGAGGTGGGGGATTAGTGTGAGATGGTGAATGCCCTAATCGAGAGCAAATGCGCAACCTATTTAGTCGAAAGATATAAATCAGCGCACATGAACATATGTTGTTATATCCGGGTGGTTTTCTATTTTGCCTTTAAATTGTTATTTATGCATTTCGGTAAAAAAAAAAATACTTAGTTTTCTCTAAAACAGAAATTTAATTACGTGAATAGATAAAAATGTAAAACTGTAAAAAGAACGTCCCGATAGAAACGAATTATCCTTTCGAAATATTTCAATTCGCTCGTACTAAATTTGACTCAGTATTTTCATAAACTCGGTGACAAAAGAAGCATCCCTGTATGGTGAAAACTGTTATGGAAAATGCAACTTACAGAACTGAAGTTATGGGTTTAAAGGTTTGAATTTTGTGTAGTCAAAGATACGCCTCTTTTAATTATTTTAATTATTTAGTATTGCTATGAAATTCTATCTGGAAAGATATATATTTTGTGCGTGAACGTTCTGTTATCTTTGATAAGATATCTGCCGATTCCGAGAAGTAGATTTTTCATGTTATATATATATATATATATATATATATATATATATTGTTACAAAAAAATGGCAGATTTCAAAATCATACATTTATTCATAAAAAATGTTTCACTTTCTCAATACTCTGTAAATGACGGGAAACTGGTGCAGTGCGGACAGCAAGTGTCTGAGACATTCGCTTGACAATTTGACGTGGATTTTGCTCAACAAGTGCTTGCAACTATTCATTGTCAATATTACACGGTCGTCCTCTACCTTCTTTATCTTCAAGGCTCTCATCTCCATTACGGAATTTCTGGAACTACCTTCGTACTGTCCGATCGCTTGTGGATCCATGCTCTATTGATATTGGCAGAAGTTTCGGAGGCAGTTTGTCCAAGTTTGAACTCATGCAACATAAAAAAGCAAAGGTCATGTTTTGGTATGTTCATCATTGAGAGTCCTATATGCTATAAAACTAATTTCGATCTAAATAAAAAGTTAGAAATTATTATTGAGAACACATTTATTATTATATGTGTTAAAATTTACCAGTAAGAAACGACAAATTCTGTGTTAAAATGAATTTTTTAAACCCAATTCTTCTGTCGGCTATTATTTATGTAACGACCATATATATATATATATATATATATATATATATATATATATATATATATATATATATATATATATATTATCAATTTCCACAATTTCAGTTCGCACCAATAGTGTATACTACGACGAGGGATCCTAATTTAACATGATATGATCCAAGTACATTCAAAAGCATTTTATTTACAAACAATTGTTTCTGCCCCTTTTGTAAATGTACATATTTATGGTAAACAAACAAAGACAATAACGTATGGTGATAATTAATTATACTGTTATGTGTGAACTTTGCTATGTGTTTCTTGTAAATCAAATATGAACATTGAAACAGACATAATACAAATAAATATGATGGGCCTAATGTATCATGGAATCTTAAATGCGAAAACAACAGAGTCTATGGAACGTTTCCCTTTTGATTGGAGTGATAATAAGAAGAAATAAAGGGAATATATAATTAAATATGTACTTATTTAATGGATATTAGACGTACCTTGTGTTGCCGGCATGACTGCGGTGTTATACACTGATTAAACATTGTTTTAATGTTTGGTAAATTTTCTATATCATAAATGTGTATATTTACAAAGTGGCCCATGACAATATTTGGTAAATAACATATGTTTCTTTTTCTTTCAAATTAAATAGGAGTATATCATTATACATATATAAGGAGAGGTTGTAGTTTACATATAACGAAACACTATTTTATGTGCGAATGCTATTTATTAATCAATATTGCGTTTCGATATATAATATATCTTCTTCAGATATAAAGAGAAACCGATGTTTCCATATTTGAAAAAAAATTAAAAGTGAATAAGGAAAGATGATTGAAAAAATAAAATAAAGAGAAACGATACGGATAGTTAACAAGGAAATAGTGGAATAAGATGAAGGGAGTGAATTGCTTTAATCTTATTACTCCATGTTAATTATCTTTCCTTATTAATTTGCAATGTTATCTCCGCTGAGAAAACACATTTGTACTATTGACGTCTGCATTTGTAATGAAGGTATATAAAATATCGAAACGTCATATAAACTGAATACATCCTTTATTATATACACATATTTTGTCTTCCATTGCAAAAGCAATGAAAATGTTTTTCAAAATTATACAGTGACAACAGTGTGTGGGGTGACTATATTAATAAAAGTGATCTTTCATTAAAGACAAAACTTGCGTCCATATCCTCTGCTTTTAAATTGAAATCCGGAGAGGTGTACGAATGCATAAGAAGATCAATAGGTATGCCGAGAAGGAATGGTGGAAGAAGCAAAAAAGTTAACCATAAGATAACGTATGTTTCTGGACGTCCAGAAGAATCAGTTAGTCAAATAAAGTAGTAAGGGACATCATGGCTTAGATGCAGTTAATATATGACATTGTGTGCAGTATACAGATATAACGTTTGAAGGTATGTATATATATATATATATATATATATATATATATATATATATATATATATATATATAAATGAAGGAGAATGGAAAGGAATTAGAGAAAGCAAAACCAAATCAAAATTCAATTCAAAAGTTCAAAGCAAGGTATGTTTCGCAAAAAGGCAATTTATTCAAGTTAAAGTTTCCTTAAGCCAGGCTTTTCAAAGATCAAAATCTTATCATCAGAGGAAGTCGCTGGGATAGATAAGTTGGCATTGGCCAAGATTTAAAATTTGAAAAAATGAAATAAAATAAAAGTTGTAGGGAAAGAAACGTAAGGCAAAACTGTGCCAGGGTGCAAGCAAATGTCCGATTGCCAAAAAGTCCGGTGTCGAAGAGTCCAGCAGAGAGAATACGATGTAGATAGGTAGGTCGTTAGAGGCACGAGAAGTAATGAGAGAAGTTTCAAAGTTAAATTCCAAGAAGCCACAACTTCAGGTACGGCGAAAATAGAAAATCCAAAAAGGGTAAAAAGTCCAATAAGAAGTACATTCGATGATGCAGGCAGGCGTCAGAGGAGATTAAGATGTAAAATATTCGCCATTAAAGAAACTTCCCGGGCAGAGATGACAAAGGAAAGTGTTTTAAAGTGGAAAAAAGGGCCAGTGAGAATATTTAAAGTCTGCCCAGTTGAGAAAGCCGGCTATAAATGAAGAAAAGCAAAGACAGTGAAAACAAGAATATAATATGCGACCAGTGGGCAAGGGAGGAAACGGGTAAGTAGTGTGTGGGAGGAGAAAGGGACGGGTACGAGGAGAGGGAGGGGGAGGAGAAAGGGAGCGATGCGGTGAAGGAATGCGGATAAAACTAAGAGTGTGAAAGTGGGGGGGGGTGAAACATAAAGTTGAAATTGGAAGTTAGCCGGAATTAGGATTCAACTAGAAAAGGGGAAGAAAGGAGTGGGGGTAAGTTAACGAATGTTAGGATAAGGGGTTAAAATATCAGAATATGTATAAGAACAGAGTTCGGGGTTAGAAGTTTAATCAAATGACCTTAGATATAAAAAATGAGGCAAAATATATATGAAGGGTAGGACTAGGAAAATGAGTTAAAATTTAAAAGAGTAAAGATAAAAAATAAAGATAAAAATAGTATAAAAAGTAGAAATAAGAAAATAAAAGAATAAAGAAAGAAAAATAGATAATAAGATTAGTCTTAAGCTTGCAGGGAAAATTGAGGATTGACCGAAAGAATAAAAAATTAAAAAATTAAAAAATAAAAAAATAAAAATAAGATACTAATAATAGAATGAGGGAAAAGTCGATAAGATTGGAGCTCAAGAATGAAAATTAGAATAAGGAAAAAGAAAAAGGAAAAGAAGACCTAGAGAGGATATCCGGAATGGGAGTCTCCAAGGTGGAAGAAATTAGAGGTTGAAGTAAATAAGCAGTTACGGGATGCTAGTTCAAATAGATATGGGAAAATATAAACTTTGAAATTTTATTCAAAAAAGTTATATGGAGGTTAATTAAGAAAATTGTTAAATAGGTTAGTGAAGGCCGGAAGAAGTGAGAGATATACAAGGTTAAAAAAGTTACAAAGGATTAAGCCAGAGGGAGAGTGGAGATCGCAGTTAAAAGTACCATTCCGGATATCCTCTCTAGGTCTTCTTTTCCTTTTTCTTTTTCCTTATTCTAATTTTCATTCTTGAGCTCCAATCTTATCGACTTTTCCCTCATTCTATTATTAGTATCTTATTTTTATTTTTTTATTTTTTTAATTTTTTATTTTTTATTCTTTCGGTCAATCCTCAATTTTCCCTGCAAGTTTAAGACTAATCTTATTATCTATTTTTCTTTCTTTATTCTTTTATTTTCTTATTTCTACTTTTTATACTATTTTTATCTTTATTTTTTATCTTTACTCTTTTAAATTTTAACTCATTTTCCTAGTCCTACCCTTCATATATATTTTGCCTCATTTTTTATATCTAAGGTCATTTGATTAAACTTCTAACCCCGAACTCTGTTCTTATACATATTCTGATATTTTAACCCCTTATCCTAACATTCGTTAACTTACCCCCACTCCTTTCTTCCCCTTTTCTAGTTGAATCCTAATTCCGGCTAACTTCCAATTTCAACTTTATGTTTCCCCCCCCCCACTTTCACACTCTTAGTTTTATCCGCATTCCTTCACCGCATCGCTCCCTTTCTCCTCCCCCTCCCTCTCCTCGTACCCGTCCCTTTCTCCTCCCACACACTACTTACCCGTTTCCTCCCTTGCCCACTGGTCGCATATTATATTCTTGTTTTCACTGTCTTTGCTTTTCTTCATTTATAGCCGGCTTTCTCAACTGGGCAGACTTTAAATATTCTCACTGGCCCTTTTTTCCACTTTAAAACACTTTCCTTTGTCATCTCTGCCCGGGAAGTTTCTTTAATGGCGAATATTTTACATCTTAATCTCCTCTGACGCCTGCCTGCATCATCGAATGTACTTCTTATTGGACTTTTTACCCTTTTTGGATTTTCTATTTTCGCCGTACCTGAAGTTGTGGCTTCTTGGAATTTAACTTTGAAACTTCTCTCATTACTTCTCGTGCCTCTAACGACCTACCTATCTACATCGTATTCTCTCTGCTGAACTCTTCGACACCGGACTTTTTGGCAATCGGACATTTGCTTGCACCCTGGCACAGTTTTGCCTTACGTTTCTTTCCCTACAACTTTTATTTTATTTCATTTTTTCAAATTTTAAATCTTGGCCAATGCCAACTTATCTATCCCAGCGACTTCCTCTGATGATAAGATTTTGATCTTTGAAAAGCCTGGCTTAAGGAAACTTTAACTTGAATAAATTGCCTTTTTGTGGAACATACCTTGCTTTGAACTTTTGAATTGAATTTTGATTTGGTTTTGCTTTCTCTAATTCCATTCCATTCTCCTTCATTTTCTACCTGCTCTATCCTGGATATTGAGCTGTATACTCTTCACAATAAGGTTTTACCTTTCCTAAAAGTTCGCTTTTAGTACACCTCTTTATATATATATATATATATATATTATTTTCTAATTTGGAGGAATACAAGATTTATGACAACATCTATGTGCTGACAAAGAGGCGTTTTAATAAAGGTTCAGAAACATGTGTTCACGGAATGTTTTGTCGATGTTGAATTTATGGAGCATGTTTATCATAATGATTATTTCATAAATTTTGTATTCTTCCACGTTATAATATATGAGCTCTGGGTGACATAAAGTCCCATCCATTGAGCTAACAATATACCTGCAGCATGCACTAGTATCTACCATATTTAAATTGCTTAAAGTTCTATCGTTTTAGCATTGGGGGTTTGCCTTTTTTGTCCCATTAGGATACAACAACATCTGAACATTAGAGTTGACTTAACTAAAGAACCATTTTCAATTGTTCTTATTGTTTTATTGTTTTGCGGAATTTCAGAAAGGTTATTAATTTCTGATACTGCACCCTATAGACGGATGTCGTCTTGTCCTTCGGGGCTTGATTCCACCTGTCTGTGGGTTTGTCTTGTGCAGTTCTAGGAGGTCCACCCTCCCAGACTTCGCCTCCCCTCTTTGGAGAGGAGTAAGTTTATTGCTTGCTGCTTGAGGCGCCCCTACCGGGGAATGCCGACGGGGCTGCCCAGGCAATTTTTAAATGGCCAGAGTGCTCACCTCTCGAGCGCTGGCTTTCAACCCCACTTACTCGACCCAAGCTGTGGTCACATCTTACTTGTGGGAGTAAGATAAAACTGGCCTTGTGCCTAACTCCTGCAGAGGAGTAAATAAAGAAAGGTTATTAAATTGTCTTACCACACACACACACAAATATATATATATATATTATATGTATAGTCACCCACAGGAGCTGTTTCGTTGTACCACGGCTCTGCTGTGTAACAAGCCGTCGCAAGTAGATCAATGTATTATAGTAATATCAATTTTCTTCGCTATACATGTAAATTCATTCATAATTATTCTAAATATTCATTCATTAATTTAATGCAATGCAACGGAAATAACTTCTTACAAATAACCGATCATTTACCCCAGTTGATCTAATTAATTTCGCATAAAAACAAATGAATAAAATGGATCCCCTTTACTTGTGGAACTATCTAATATGAAAGACGTTTTTTTAACATAACGGTATATCATCTGCTCATAAAAAAACAATGCATCGTAGAAAGACTGCCGTTAAAACGTTTAAAATGTGGAAGTCTGTATACGTAATATATGTTTGTCAATATTTTATTGGAATTGTTTATAGAATTGCTGAAGCAAAGTTTAATTTAATTTATAATTGTTTCGAATTTATGAAGAAAGAAGAAATGATAAATCTGTATGTATAAGTTCTAAAACTGAAATAGCTTCGAAAAGATTGTGAAATAAATGTATGTATTAACTTCTTTAAAATAAGCTAAAACTCTCCATCTCTCTGATATATATATATATATATATATATATATATATATATATATATATATATATATATGTTCAATCATATTATAAAGGCGTATTTTATAAATATATTTTCAAAATTATGATAAAAAAGTATGATGAAAATAAATATGTAACTATTTATATATATGTTATCTTCATTCCCTTTCTACCTCACGTATATATACACACACACATACACACACATATATATATATATATATATATATATATATGTTCAATCATATTATAAAGGCGTATTTTATAAATATATTTTCAAAATTATGATAAAAAAGTATGATGAAAATAAATATGTAACTATTTATATATATGTTATTTTCATTCCCTTTCTACCTCACGTATATATACACACACACATACACACATATATATATATATATATATATATATATATATATATATATATATATATATATATATATATATATATATATATGTGTGTGTGTGCTGAAATGGGAAAACGATAAAATAAATAGATAAATGTTCGGAGTTGCATGAACATGATTCGGAAGCAGAATTTGAGGCCTAATTATATCATGAAATTGTTTTTTCTTTTGTATTTCACTCTCTTATTGAATTGTCGTTTTGACTAAATATCTTGCGAAATTACGGCTAAACCATAACAATTTGGACATATTTGAAGAAATCTGTGATACAAATACACCAGTTTTAATGGATAAAAGCGATCATAGATTGTCTCAAATTATCCAATAAAAAAAATAGGAACAGAAAGGAAGCCACTTCTCCTTTCTATTTTAACCTAAACAGTATTTACATTTTTGGGGGCTAATTTTCCATAAAAATTTATTTAAAAGAAAACTGTGCTATCCTTACTAGTATTTACTTATTTAGGAGATGTTGAAAAAAAACTTGCTATAACGTTTTATAGACTCTCCAAAAAACGTGTCAGTATTAATAGCTTACAAACTAAATTCTTTGTAATGCTGCATTAACATGCTCTTCCAAACTTGACCACAACATAAACAGTTGGTCAAACACTAACGATAGGGGGTAATATCGTGTTAATCTTCGGACTGTCGGAGGAATTGACAAAATTTTAAAAATATGTCAAGTTTCTCGGAGAAAATAGATCATGCATCTCAGGAAGTAATGCATCTAATCATTTAAATTAGTGAAAAAAAAACATAGAAGGACATTTTCGTGACGTCTATACTATTTTTTTTTAACATAGTTCACCCCATACAAGGAAGGCTGCCACTGTAGACGTAAGGGCTACTGAGAAAATAGGTGAAAGTTTGGGGGTGCAGCAAGATGTCTGTTTTCATTAGTTTTAAATTTCTGCATGTCAGTACCGTCAGGAAAACAGGGAGCAGGGAGGGAGTTCCAGAGTCCAGCAGCAAAACGAAAGAAGCTTTTTGAGTAGCAAGCTCTTACGCATCTGGGGACCTCCACAGTGAATGGACGGGATTTGGCAGATTGTCGGGTTGGTCTAGTGAATTAACGTCGAGGGGGCACTAGATCAGCAAGTTCATCAGAGCACACTCCATTGAAGTACTTGTAAAACATGCACAAGGAAGCTACATTGCGGCGATGGGACAGGGACTGGAGCTTGGTTGCCAGTGAGGGACCTATTAGGTTGACGACTCTTTTTTGGACCTGTCTAAGAGGGAGAGACTAGCGGATGATGCCCCATCCCAGATGTAGCAACAATACTCCATGCATGGGCTGATTGTGGCTTTGTAGAGATAAAGGATAATGTCACATGTGAGAAGTCTACTAGCCCGGTAGAGGGAGCCCACCTTCTTTGCAGCAGCCCTGGCAATGTCTTCAATGTATGTATTCCAATTCATGTTATCTGTTAAAGTTAGGCCGAAGAGTTTGAATGATGAACTTTCAGATAGAGTGCTATTTGCCATAACAATTCGTTGTTGAAAAGGTTTCTTGTAGTTATTGAAGAAAAGTAGCTTTGTCTTTGAGGCATTAAATGTTACCATCTATTTTTGACCCCAATCCACTATAGACTGGAGGTCATTTTCTAAGGATTCTGCGATTGCCTTAGATATGTTGGCGTCGGTTTTGCCCACATGACGAGAGTAGTGTGTGGTGTAGTCAGCAAATATTCATATCCCAGTCTCAATGACATCAGGGAGGTCATTTATGAAAATCAGGAAAAGTAGAGGTGCATGTTATGTTGCTTAGATGATCGGCCATCGAGGACAACCTGGATTTTTATTTTTGTTAAGAAGGATTTAATTATATTAAATACTTGTCCAGTAATACCATATGAATGCAGTTTTAGGAGAAGCTCTTCATGCCAGACCTTGTTAAATGCCTTAGATATATCAAGCGCAACCGCCCTAGCTTCACTTGCATTGTCCAGTGTATGATATATGCGTTCAGAGATGATTGTTAGGATATCTGCAGTAGATCGTGCTTGTCTAAATCTGCAGTGATGATCAGGAAGAAGTTTAGCATTAACGAGGTGCCAGACTATCTCTAGATTGATTAATGATTCAAAGATTTGAACAAAGATCGGGAGTAGACTTATAGTGCTGTAGTTTAGAGGATCAGTTCTATCGCCAGAATTCTTGAAGACTTGTATCACAGAGGCAATCTTCCCACTACCAGGGAAACAATATTCAGCAAGGCATTTGTTGTATATTGTTGTGAGGACAGGGGTCAGCTCAGCAGAGCATTTCTTTAGGTGTCAAGGTTTTTTATGATGTCTCTGACCTGAGATGGGGGTGATAACCAGGTTCTCAAGTGTGGCTTCAGTCCGAATTGGGAATTTAGGGAGGGGATTGTTTGCTGAGTCCAAAGTGGATTTTAAGTGAGAAAATATATTAAAATCTGAATTCATAACCCAAAGTTGTTTTTATTACGTTGAAAAAAAATGGAGGTATATTTTTATGCAATTAAAATATATTAAGTGACAAGATGTATTTGAATCTGCATTCATGATTGCTGTGGCCTGGCAGGCCGATAATAATCAAGACAAACATATTGGTATAGTTAAATAAAAGTGTATTAACAAAAGTATGTTACAGTAGTAGGGGTCATGATTCTGAGGCAATAACTGTCACCAATTGATGGATTTACTTCTTTCCCACTACATGAAGTTGTGACACAACGTCGAAAAGTGGGAAGAGTCAAGCCAGCGCCCCTGAAAAAATAACACTCTGGCCTTTTAAAAATTGGATAACCAGTCCTGTCGGCATTCCCCGGTCGGGGCGCCTTAGGCAGTAAGCAATACACTTACACTACTCCAAAGAGGAGAAACAAGACCTTGGATCGTAGACTCCTTAGGACTACCCAGGACGAATATCTCAGCCTGACAGATAAAAGGCGACTGAAGTGTCCCAGTTTCTGCTGGACTGATTGTCGAAATCGGAACGTCAACTGGTATGTTCACGAACGCGACCTAGTAGAAAATGAATGCCACCAATTGCGGTATTCACTTCGTTCCCATCACAGGAAGGTGTGACACAAAGTCGGAAGGTAGGGAGAGTGAAGCCAGTGCCCTCTAAAGAAAGAACACTCGGGCTGTTTAAACATTTTCTAGGCAGCCCCGTCGGCATTCTCTAGTCGGTGCGCCTCAGACAGTAAGCAATAAACTTACTCCACTCCAAAGAGGAGATGCAAAGCCTGGGAACGTGGACCTCCTAGGACACCCCAGAACGAATACGTCAGCCCGACAGATAAAAGGCCACCAAAGTGCCCCAGTTTCTGCCGAACTGATTGCCGAGATTGGAACATCGACTGGTATACGATCGTAATCGCAACTAGAAGGCAAATGATGGTCACCAATTGCTGCCAAGACGTTTGGATATGACTGTGTCTGGGTAAGTTCATTTATTCATGAAATAGGCAGATCAGCTTACACCATAACAATCATCTACATTATTGATTATGAAGTTAAAAAATAAGGAGAGACATTTTACGCCTTCTATAATAATGTTAAGTGACGAGGGATATTGTAATGTGCATCTAACATTCAAATTAGTGATTAGCAATTTAAGAAATATCGTGAGACATTTGTGTGCCTTCTATTCATGTTGTTAATTGGCGAAATATATCAATGCTTCTCAATGAAAGAAATATGAAGATACATTTTGTGCAGCGTATGCATATTTATTGACGAAGGATATTAGAATGTGCATTCCTCATTTACATTAGTTATTCTCAATTAAAAAAAACATTCAAATACATATATTGGAAATCGAGGAATAAATATTGTGATGTCAGTTGACTGGTGCGGAGTTTGTCAATTTCAGCAGTTTGTAACACTACCATAACATTGTGACAACGTTGGAAACGTATCAGGAAAATAGTTGATTGCAACGTTGCAATAAAAATCGCTACAGGGTCACATGATATCTAATATAAACACAACGAGGTTAAAACATTTAAAAAATGCATGTTAGTTGGTGTTTGAATTGTCGAAAATACTTCGACGCTAAGGGGTAGCTTGTAGATCAGAGTAGGGTCGGTGCGAAACGTTGCGAAATATTGTTAAATCGCGACCCCACTCTGTCAGGAGTCAAGTACCAAAAAAGAAAAGGTTCGCAAGAACTCTTAATAGTGTAACAAAAAAAGAGGAACGCTCACGTAGTGTAGTTGTTGCCAGAACGTACAACAACCGACTACCTCAGAAGAAAGAAAAAAGCTCTTAAATAATCAGTAATCACTGATATGCAAATTACTATCTTCCGGTGTAGGTATAAGTACAGAGTTAAAAATCATTCTTCACTTTCGACTTGATCAAACCAAAGGTCCCCGACCCTTCTCTGATCCCCGGCAACACGTAAGCCAACTAACATATTCTTTTCTCAGAATAAAGCATCTTCAAATGACATCAAGCAACACCATTTTTAAATTATATTTTACAACTTCATAGAAATTTCAATCATAGACTCTCATTTTACTGTTGAAATGAAGTAAATGATATTTGTCAGGTTCAATTGTTTACGAGGGATAATAACAATGGAATAGCGGAGTGACGTGGGAAAGGTTCGAAAATATTGAAATTGGATTCACTCGTCATGAAATATCCGGTACCCCAAGGATCCTTGTCATATTAAACTTCTTACCGGTCAATTTGTAGCCAATTCGAATTTATTTTTCTAGCTCTAACAGTAGTAATAATAGTAATAAAACTATTAGTAGTATTGACAGTTTTCTCTCTTCTATACGTATTTGTTTTTTATTATTAGCAGTAGTAGTAGTAGTAATCGTCATAGTAGTCGTATCAGTAGTAACATGTTTAACACCTCGTCTAAAAAATACTCAAACAGCCCTTTGAATGAGTTCGCATAAAAGTCGCTATGTAGCTAGTTTAATTTTAATACATAATTAAAATCTTGTATTTTTTTTATTATTAATTCAAACTTTCTGCTATTTGAAAATTTCCCCTTTTTCTTAATGTTGGTTTCTCTTAAATTTTTGATGGTAAAAATTTCATTTCGTTCAAATTACCGAATTTTGGTGTCGGCTGCGATGACCAATTTCGTAAAACGCCATTGAAAATCTAACAAAGGACAGATTAAAATGGCAGCCATTATAAATTTTACTCAAATATTTGGTGAATGCTCGTGAATTATAAATGGCTAGATTTCGTTAATGAGCCAATACTACTTGCCGCATAGTCGGGTTATCGGTGAATAACCAAGTTTTTCAATATGTTCTTCATTCTTACTCCCCCTTTCTCTCCCTTCATTCATCCCTCCTTACTTGTTTTTTTCTTTGATTCATTTCTGTCTATGACGTAACCGAGCAAAACTATATTAAAATAATGTAGAGAGTGTTGCCACGTCTTGGCCTCTCTTTATTTTACCGCTTTCTACTGAAGCACAGCTAGACATTAAGTCAGTATAACGTAGGGGTTAATCCAGTTCTTCGAGAGGACATTCTGAAAGTGTACAAAATAGCTGAGAGCAGACCTGTTATGAGCGCCTCATTACCGCAATTTTCATAGTGTGCTATGGGTTCCTTCGTCTATGGTGGAATAGGCCACCGAGAACTGCTCACCCTCTGTTTTTCCCCTCTCTTTCTTTTTAATTCATTATTTCTAGATTCATCTTTTTATACCGACGATTTTAACTTTAAACAAAACATTATTTACTTAACTAAATAGAGCCAAAAATTCATCAACTAGGAATCTATTCTTTGATATTTTAATTTTGCAGTCTTACTGTGAATGCCAGATACGTTATTCTTACCATGTCGAGGATTTGTTCTCGACAATCAGTTCGACGGAGATGGGATATCATGACTGATGGTGGCCTTTCTTCTGTAGGGCTGAGGTATTGTTATGGGTAGTCTTAGGAGCTCTACCCTCACAGGACTTACCTCCCATTTTTGGGGTAAGTTAATTTATTGCTAACTGCTTCAGGTGCTCCGACCGAGGAATGCCGACGGGGTGCTCAGGCATTTTAAGGGTCCAGAGTCGACTACCCTTTGTTTTATGGCCCATCAAATCCCACTTTCCGACCTTGTGTCACATCTTCCCGCGGTGGGAGTGAGGTAAATAATCACTTGAATATTACTTGTAAGTATTATCTTTTCGAAATTATGTGTATATTTAAGCCCTACTTTCAAGAGGTTATACAGTATTTACCATGTCATATGATCGAAGCAAAGCAATAAACTTTTCCTTGTCCAAAGGAGATTATCAATGGACATAAGTCCATCTCTCACAATTTGAAACTGATTTTATGTTGGCGACTGTTGCAGACATTTGCAGGTCTCATGTCCGAGTTTTGATGGGCTTTCTGATGCCTTGTGCAGATGTCGACACTTGTCACCTTTGCCGGACTGCGCGCATGTACGATTTTTACAGCTATAGTCTGGCGGCGTGTGTAGATGCCGTGCCGACACTTGTCGCCTTTACGGGGCTGTGTGCATATCCTTTTCATCAGATTTGATGGGCTTTCCGAAAACATGTTTAGATGTCAACACTTGTGGCCTTTGCCGGACTGCGCGCATATAATGTTTTAGCAGCTTTAACAAGCATCTAAAGTCTGACGACATTAGTAGATGTCAACACTTGTGGCGTTTGTTTTAGCAGATTTAACAAGCATCTAAAGCAGGGGCGGGCAACCTCCGCACCGCGGGCCACATCCGGCCCGCGAAGGCTTAGCGTCCGGCCCGCCACCCTGCTATGCTTTATTATTGCAATCCGGCCCGCGGCCCTCCCAGTAAAACTCATATCATTTTGTCACATAGACATAAAAGTAGGTTTCAATTAAGATTTACAGTGGGATAAAAATGTATGAATATCAGCGAGCGAGTATGCATGTATATTTCATTTTTCTTTAACTATTAAGAGATAAACATAGAAAAAGAGAAAGAGAGAGGCAAAGAGAAAACGTGAGACGAGGAAAGGGCATGAAACATAGAACCTATGTGAGGTGTGTCAAAACGAATGCTGGATCAACTTGCTACTTCTCCCGTCATTATTTTTTATGATTCCAAAATGGCTCTTCGTCGGCGCCTTTTATAACATCACATACATAAGTCTCTTGAGAAAAAATATCAGATTTGTAGAGTGTTCAATGCAATTTTTGTACAATTTATTCATGTAAACAAAATATAGTAATTTTGAAATTTCGCTTTTCACTCCGGTCCGTGATCTTCTTCCAAAAGTCTCATCTGGCTCTTACTCTGAAAAGGTTGCCAGCCCTGATCTAAAGTCTGACGACATTAGTAGATGTCAACACTTGTGACGTTTGTTTTAGCAGCTTTAACCAGCACCTAAAGTCTGACGACATTAGTAGATGTCGACAATTGTTGCCTTTGCCGGGCTGCGTGCGTGTCGATTCTTGTCGATTCTGGCAAGCTGTGTGTATGTCCACTTCGCTGGACGGTAGCAAACCGCATTCATGTAAACGTTCGTCGACATACGCAACGAAAGGGTTAACACCACTGTTACCATAATCGTAATCTCTTACCACACCGTCTCATATTACCATGTTCCTTACTTTTTATATTTTCTTCGTGTTAAATCTATTTATGGTAGCCATTTTGAGATGTGCGCCTTTTTTATATTTATACTGTGCATATAATTAAAATCTGTATTCTGATTCATTGAAAACATTTCTACCATACACTTTTTTATATTTATTCTATTTCTTTTTTTTTTTTGCTCTTGAATTTTTAATGGGGAAAAATGTAATTTCGTTTCTAGGAAATTCATTAAACTCCGAAACATTTGGTGTCAGCTGCGATGCCCAAGTGAGTAAATACCATCGAAAAAAGCTATCAAAGGGGAAAAACCAACATGGCGTCCGATATAAATTTTGCCTATGGCTTCAAAAGGAAAGCAATGCAGATATTTAAACGTGGAAATGAAAGGGGACAATCTTGTAATTAATGTAAAGGCAGAGAAAAGGGGGGGATGATAAGATCAAGGAAGGAACGAAAAAAAGAATGTTTTAAGAAGGAACGACTCAAATAGAAAAGAAAGAAAGAAAGTAATAATAATGGATATAGTGAATAAAGACACGACCATAGAATTAATTAAACGAAAGAACAAACACAGAGGAAAAAGATAAAGAAAGAAAGATCTAAGAAATAATAGACAAGTGTAAGAGAGAGAATGCGAAAATAGAAGTCGACGAGTAATGCACATATAAAAGAAAGAAGAATGGAGGAAATTAAATGCCAAAAATAACACGAAAAGGCGAGAGAATAAAGATAGAATGAATAAAAGAATAAATAAATACAAAGATTGAAAAGAAAGAATGAACGAAAGAAACAGAATAAACGAAACAAATAAAAACATATTTTAAGGAACAGAAAGAGAGAAGTAAAGACAAAAGAACGACAGAAAATGAATTATCAAGAAAATGAAATAAATTAATGAAGTATATAGGTTAAATGAAACTATAGATTCACAACAAGGATAAACAACAAAGAAAGGATAAATAAATAAAGAAAGAATGGAGAAAAGTAAAAACGAATGGGAAACATTGAAATAGGAGAATAACACATTTAGAACGAAAGAATATGAAAACAAGAATGTTAGTAAAGATAAGACAATGTTGAAAATTTAGAAATAATATAAGAAAATAATTACAGAACTATGGAAAAGAGAAGATAATGAAAGAGATATACTGGGAAAAATGCTAAAAGGAGATAGAAAAGTAAAGAAAGGATAATACTGTAATAAGAATCAAAGATGGAAAAATAATGTGTTTTTTATAAAAGAAAAAGGAGAAATATGGAAAAGTAAGCAATAGGAGAAAAATAAAGAAAAATAAGATCCAAGAGTAAGAGAGGAAGATATAGAAAAAGAATCAAGAAATTAAATGAAATGAAAAAGTAGAGAAGAAAAGAAATAAAAAACAAAGGAACAAAAAGACAGACATTAACCAAGGGGAATATTGCACAGAAAAAATGCAAAAGGGAAATTTTGAAAACTAAATAAATTAACTAACATAAAATTGTAATATCAACAAAAAAATGGAGGAAAGAAAGCAAACCAGAAAGAAGGTATCGACTCAGAATAAAAAGAAAAGATAACAATGAATAAATAAAAGCAAATATTAAAAAAGCCGCAGATAGAACGAATAAAAAAGTGTACGAATAAAAGAAGGGAAAATATTGAAAACGAAAGGATAAAACAAAGGCAGTATTGAGAAAAAAAGTAGAGAAAAACATTAAAAACGAATCAAATAAAAATAAATAACAAAATAAATTAAATAACATTTTTTTAAATTCAAAGTTGAATTGACAGTAAACAAAGCAAAAACACCGTAAAGGCTAAAACGCAATTAAAATCCACAACGACAGAACTTTTCAAAACAAATTTGTTTTAGCACGATTATTAAAAAAAAATTACCTGCCTGCGGGGGAAAAAGTATTTTTAAAAAGTTTTATTCTGTGCCAAGGGAGATAATCGCATGAAAAGATGAAGCTCAAATAAAAAAATAAGTTTTATTAAACCACTTCCATGCGTAGAGCGACGTTCATCTAAAGTTTTGTTTGTTCTTTTTCGAATTAATCTATTATTAAACTCCTGTATCTCCCTCCTTATTTTTCTCGTCTTCTCTCTCACCTTATATCTGTATGGGTTTCTCGATTATGTACGTGGTACATATATATATACTAGAATCGATACCCGGCGTTGCCTGGAAATTTACGTAGTCTTCAATATAAGAAAACAAAAGCAAACAAATAATATATATATAACTATATTATTTTAAATAGTTAAAAGTTAAAATCATTTTTCTACTCCATTATACTTAACAGTCGAACACTCCATTATGCATATAGTAGATTTTATCGAAAATCATCACAAAGCAAGTACTCGGATGTAATAATAATTGTCAACATTGGATTCCGAGTAAACTGTTAGCTCAGAAAAGTTGTTTTATTTTTATACAGGGCTGTCTATCGGAAATATATCGTCCATCTATAAGGGACGTGGAATATGAGTGGGTTTGGTCGAGTTGGTGGCTTCCGAAAACTACTATTTCGTTACTCTAAATACAATCAGACGTCTGGAAATATTATGAACGTACGCGATAAAGTCCTGTCACTATAGTGGCTACAGAAGCCACTTTATTCAACGTAAACAAGCAAAGGAATGTATGAAACAGGTGCAACACCAATTTCTTAGCTTGATTTGTAAAAGTAGTTAACCATATAAGCAACCACAACTGAACTCCATAACTAAAAGTCAAAAAGCCAATACGATATGAAAGCAGGTCATAAAAAAACCGACATAAAATGCAATAAGCCAGTTATTATATATGAGAACCCAAAAATCTGATTAATAGTAAGTATGACACACTTACATAATAAGTTAAGATATACCAACTAATTTTGACCACGTCCATTTTCAATTTTAGAGATGCACAGGCCGTTTTTGTATACCGTAACGAAGCCGACGCCTCTCGAACTTCTCAAGTTACCACGTTTAAGTTCATTATTCTGTTCTTTTTTTCAGCAGTATTTCCAACGCGGATGTCGTCCTCAGGATATAATCTTTATAGCCCCTAATAAAACAAACTAATGGAACAACTGTCTTCCCCATGAAGTTTTATTCGATAAAAAGCTATTTTATCTTGTTATAGAACTTTCTTTTCAATTGCATCGCCAGAGAGAGTGAGAGAGACAGGCATGTAAAGACACTACCTTCATAAAATGAGATAGATCAACCAGTTTATTTGTTTTTACTTTTTTTTCTATTTTAATAACGCTTTATTTCATTAAACGGCAGATATCCCTGGCGGCTCATTTAAAGAACGTTATTAACTTTCCATTTCGTCTACAAATATTTGTTTTGACTTTCTTTCCTCGCTGTTTTCATTTTTACTAATATTGAAAAGAAATCCATTTTTCATGCGCACATACACGCGCGTTGTTCAAATTATGACTTCAAATTACATCTGGTAGGTAGGACCCAATTTAAGAATTTTGGGGAGCGGAGAGTCATAATTTAGTTGTTATTAATCGCAGGTTTACTCTCACCCGGAGTGATCGGATCTGTTAGGGTCCCATCCATGGGGAACAATATAATATTGTCCTGGATATGACTTGAAACTTCACGACTACTCTGTAGACTGGCTGAGAAGAGGATCACTCCACTACGGTCAGGAGAGGATAATTATGGCTTCCCAAGATCAATACCTGAGAACCAATGCTTTTAAGAAGAGGAGTGACCTCAGCAACGACAAAAAGTGCAGGTTCTGCCACAAAGAATCTGCACTTGTGTGAGTCACCTGGCATCCACTGGAAAAGTGCTGTTGGGGGTCGGTACTATACAATGCGACAACATGGAGGGAGGTCTCTACAGTTATCTTTGTTGTTATCCAGCGCCCTTTTGGAAGCTGGATTTTCCCCACATTAAAATAAATACGTATTAATGTATCTTTCCCTCTCTCTTTCCTCTCCTCTCTTTCTCTCTATTTATTACACTTTATGTGCTTTATTAGCATAGTAAAATAAAGTAAGAAAGAAAAAAGGGGAAAATCATTTAATAGACAACAAATTTCCGCTAAAACATTATGAAAAGTAAATTATGTTTAGTAAATCGGACATATTTGAATTTTCAAAGAGTAGGGGTCGTTAAAAGTAAGAGAGTAAGCCTCCACCCAATTGTGTGCCTCAAAATTCTATTAAAAAAAATGAAAATTTTAGAATCTTGCTTAATTAGTGTCCAATATTTAGCATTGAAATTTTATGCAAATCGGAGCTAATCGAATGTTCAAAGAGGGATGCGTACTTTATGCGTCCTCACCTAGTCAACATTCTTAGATGGTCTTTAAATGGTTGGAATTTGTATTGATTGTTGTCTATACTTACTGTTCAAATTTTATGCAAATCGGAAATATTGGGATTTTGAGAAGAGGGTAATGCGCCACTTTTATGGGCCCCTCCCCAACTAAAACATTCCGAGTAACCGGCTAATTCAAAATGTCATTGATTTTGCGAGCAGATCAACCGTTGAAAACATGCATTTACACGCAAACATACATACATGTGTGAGTTTATATTTGTGTATTTACTTGATGAGTCTGTAACAATATGAAATATTCTGAGATGTGAAATAATTTATATTTATTGTTTTCGAACTTTTGGGAATAAAAACTAATTAAAGAAAAGCACGAATAAAAATAGGATTCCAGTCGAAAAGTCTTAGGTTAGTATCATGTAGATTCGCA
>OY744525.1:83101664-83134164 GCA_963556195.1 Sepiola atlantica | reverse complement strand
CTCTTCAGGTTCAAAGTGATGGGCGACCATCATGGATTCCCCAAGTTGTTATGTCCGTAGGAATGCACCTATGGGGATACTGTTGTCTAATTTAGCTGTGCATGATCAGAGAGTGACAGGATAACTACATACAATACATAATTGATGAGGTGTTACACACAAAGTACAAATATAAACAACGAACATGATTATCAGATAATGATATTTTCAATAGATCATAATAAAGATTACACAGCTTGCAAGTGTAAATAAATGAATGATTGATACGATGATGGCATGGATAAAAATTAAAGTATTCGATCAATAACAACGTTTGAAAAAGTAAATAAATATACATCATTTTAAGAAAACTGATAACAACAGAGGAAGACTCATCTACCCAATTTATATTAAAAATGCTTACGTTACCATGTTACGCGTCGAGTATATATTTACATATTTACTATGAACAATAACCTCACTGGATGGGTTCGTATTAATTTGTTTACGCTTTTTCCGTGCATAAAAATATCATTACGAAGTAATGGTTGAGTAATTCCAAACAGCACTTCTCTTAAGTCAGTATTATATAGCCTATCTGCGGGTAGAGATCCGAATCGACTGCAAGCAAGGCCGATATAAACTTAGATACCGATATTTGAAAGCTGAATATTTGTTATTTATCTACCTCCCACAGCGGTAAGATGTGACACAAGGTCGGGAAAGTGGGAAATAAAAAGCCAGCGCTCGAGAGGTGAGCACTCTGGCCATTTAAAAAATGCATGGGCAGCTCCGTCGGCATTCCCCGGTAGGGGCGCCTCAGGCAGTAAGCAATAAACTTACTCCTCCCCAAAGAGGGGAGGCAAAGCCTGGGACGGTGGACCACCTAGAACTGCACAGGACTGACCCATAGACCGGCGTAAATCAAGCCCCGAAGGCCAAGACAATACCAGTCTATGGGATGCAGTATCCATCGGAACAGATACTACACTTTGATCGCGACCAAATACTCCTACAAGAGAATGAGGTTTACGTTCCTGAATGTTTTAGGTCGGAAGTTACATCGGCCAAAACGTTGCGAGAATAACACTGAGAAGTTTAGTCCGAATAATTTAAATTATAAAAATGAAGTTGACGTTTTCTAGTATGTTAATAGCCTCACTACATACCTACTTATTTATTTACCTACCTTTCAAAACTGTCCGAAGCACGGACGGACAAGGCTGTCATAGAAATACAGAGACGTATATGAAATCAAAAAGAATGTTTGTCACCAAAAACTAGATTTATTGAAGAGATTAAGAACAACAGACGCGTAGACCATTTTAAGATAGAATTATATAAATTCAGGATAAATGGTAAAACGAGGTATATTTTTGAACCCTCGGATGAAGTATTTAACAGAATGTGATATGTATATTGATATTGTACGAGTGTAATGAAGCAGCCTCTAATTTCATCTTTAAGACCACCAAAGAGGACAACAACGTTGGAGCAGCAATACATATAACAAACTCTTAGCGATCAAAACTACAATAGGAAAATGGAAAAAAAGCTCACGGAAAAGCCGAATGGAGGAAGTAGTGTTATCCAGACATTGCATAGGTCACACAAGGATTACGCATTCCTACTTACTTGAAGACGAACAGCAACCAATATGCTCTGCATGCCAGACTGCGTACACAAGCAAGTATATTCTTACTGAATGCATTGATCTGGCCACTGTAAGGGAAACGTTCTACAAAGCAGATACAATGAAGGAACTGTTTAAGAAAATTTAAGTAGAGACAATAATGAGCTATTTGAAAGCTGTCGATCTGTATAACAAATATAATTATCTAAAGACATATAAATCAAGTTGGACTTGGTGTTAAATTAATCGGGAAAAAATATGTTTTTAAAAAAAAAAGAAAAAGTTTATCGAATTTTTCTAAATATTTATTTATTTTTATTTTCTTTCTTCAAAAAAAAACTTTAAAAAATATACAATTGATTCGGCATTAAATAACCTGAAAAAGGTTGATATGCCGTAAAACAAAACAAACCAAACCAACCACTAAAGAGACATATCATATGTAACAGTGCTGTTTATTTCTTTTTATTAGTGGATTCTACATAAGTTTGTAACGTAGACGTATTTTCAACTTTTTTTTTCATTTTGTAATGAAAATTACAATCTTTGTATGATGTGGCTCTTATCTTCTTAACTGGGTATGAATGGCTGTAATCTACTTCAAATTGCTATGCGTGACGTTGATTCTCATGGATATGCGTTACATAACTATTATATTCGTTGATGAAATTTACTTGCAACTCGTCAACGTACTACGTATAAAATTATTGGATTTACAAATGCGGCACAATCTCACCCCACATATTTCATTCGCTAACCTTATTTTGCGTAACCTACTTATTATAATGTTAAATATTGTCAGACTTCGTGGAAATTCCATGGTTGTTTTAATACCAGCTTCACTTACTGTAAAATTACGGTAAATAATTTCGAAAGAAATAAAACCAATGTTACTTTTAAGTCGACAACGGCATAATTCTTTTTATTACGTTATGTTCGATTTGGTGACAATTCACTCTGCAGAATCAGATAATCCTTAATCACTTTTTCGCATAAAAAAATGGTTGTTGAAGGTTGCAACGTATGTAAACACGAAGGTATAAGCGAATAATACATATCTATAGTGTGAATATTCTGTGCAATGATTAGAAGTGTAATTATCGTTAAAACAAGAGATAACCATAGAGGCATAACAAACAAATTAATCTATTATATAAAGTTATCTTGTCGAATTTTCTCATGTTAGATCTAAATCTCAATGGATGTGACGTATCAATACTTGATTCTAGCTAGCGATGTATTCTTGTAGCAGGATCTACACTAAATGTGTGATTCGCCCCAGTCTCTGTCCGAAAATAACTCTTGCAGGAAGTAAGATTATTACAAGTGAGACAATTTTAAATGATCTAATAATCCGGACAAAACTCTTATCTTTAATTTAAGCTAAAAACCTGCGTTATCTCTCCTACATTTATTTTTTATTTCATCTCTTCGTCACTTACACATTCTTTTAACAGTTTAGAATTTCAACAAAAATGACATTAATAATTCCCGGGCTACGCCGGGTAGTTACGTCATGTTATAAATAAAATTATTATTCTTACACTATTTATAATTACTATGTTAGTATTACCTTTATAATGTTCCAACTGAGATTTCCAATTTGTTTTTGTTTTTTTAAATATTCTGTCTCCAACTCTGTCTGATTCGTCCAACCATCCCGATTTATTTTTCAAAACCAGGCATAATTTATGAAACAATTTCAGCAAATTGGCTTTGCCGCGTACCTCGCTCTCCAACTTGAGTGGCTCCGCATTAATTCACGCGCCTGTCTTGTCGCTTGGCTGGAGAATGTCAATTTAAAAACAGTAAAATTAAATTAGCCGATTTCAATCAATGGAGACACTAGTCGTTCTATTAAGCTAAAACATCAATTCTCTTCACAGTTAAAACATAGATTAACATTATTTACAGCATCTATTATTATGGTTGTTTCTTGTCGTGCGTTTAGAAGTGGTGTCGTGTGGTGGTTACAGGTTGAAACTGTCGGTTCGGCGTTCCGCGTTCGAGATCTTTCGAATCTTCTGCATTGATTTAACTAATATCGTTGAGAAAGGTAGGACTTCATGTTCTTCTTTCAGCTATGGCTTAATTAATAATGTGGGCTAGAATTTTGAGCTTTTGTCTTGCAACTGGTCTAGAAGAACGAAACACTCTGAAATAGCACCAGTTTTTCTCTGCTTATCCCAGCATTTTTGTTCCATTCCCATGAGCCTTCTCATAGCTACTGGACTCACGCAAAGTTGGTTCAGGAAAGATGCGGTTCGGAATTGCGGAACGCTTGTTTCACTATATACTCCCCTGCACTGGCACGTTTACAGTAGGGAACAATTGTCAGTCATCGTGTTTAGAAGGATGCCTTTTTTTCATGTCTCTTTGGGCATCTTCCTTTTTAACATCTTTCTCAGTTCAACCCTGAAAAGAATAAAACACACACATTGCAGAGAATATTAAAACTAATAAACTCTATATTTAAATTAAATGGGTGATCACGTCTCTTGCGTCTGTGTGCGTGTTTCTCGTCTCTACGAGACGCATTATGATTCTTCCATTTAATATTAATAAAATATTTATTGAAAAAAAAAATGCTGTGGCGTAAAATGAAATGAAAATTTAAAAATCCTATTTAAAACAAATACTTCCATCAATAAATTAAATCCACCATAATACATTTAGTTTCCTGTTAAACAAGTCAGCCATTTTAACTTTTCATAACAGTTAAACAATTACTTTATAACCATTAGAAGCATTTAATCTACAGAACAGCAAATTGTGTCTAGCTTGAACTGTCTTACCAAATCCTCATCTTTTGATTATTATTTTTAGGTAGTAGCCACACGAACTTCAAATTCGGTAGAAATTACACCGTACGTATGCAAACTCATCCTTATATCTTCGTATTTACGAAAAGAAACCCTCAAGGTTATATGGAATATGGAATAATATATGATTTAAATCTCATATTATATATGGTTTTAATGTGATTTAAACCATACTTAGATTACAGACAATTAAATAGATTCTAACACTCATTATTTTGGAGGAGGGGGTTGATAAAAATTAAACACTTTTTTAAGACAGTAAGTTATATAGTAGAATATCTATTTTCAAATACTGTCCGCCATAGCTGTATATTTTGAGTTAATTAACATATATTTTACCTTTTATCTCGTGCAGCACCGTTTAAAAAGGGTATTTGTGAACATCATTGACTCATCCCACCACTTTCTTTTTATTATCTAATGTTACTGATTAAAACAATACTTAACATATCCTTAGAGTTAAACATTAGGCTTAGTATTGGTTAATTCGGAGGAAGATCAAATCAGGACACTAAAGGGAGATGTGTAAAGAACAGGAGACTTTGATGGTATGGCCACGTTGAAAGAATAGATAAAAGTTATTGGGTTAGTAGATGTGAAACACTTGACGTAGCAGTGTTAGTTCACAGTGGACGGTCAAGGAAAACATAGCGGAAAGTGATGAGGATAGACTTGAGAGAGAGAGAGAGAGAGAGAGAGAGAGAGAGATAAATAAAAGCCTACACAGAGATTGGTTGGTTTACAAGTCAATTTCTTACAGCCGTTCAACGCATGCCAGTATGTAAAAAAAACATTAAACTGATGATGATGATGATGATGATGATGATGATGATGATGATGATGATGATGATGATGATGATGATGATGATGATGATGATGACGACGACAGGAGCTTATTTCTACATAATTAAAATTTTTCTACGTTCATGACTTCACTTTTCACAATTTATTTTCACACTTTATATTAAAGTAATAGGTTTTTGTACTGTTTTGAAGTATTAATGTTATTAAAGGGGCCAATTATGTTTCTTATTCGCAAGAACCTTTCGTGGGGCGGGTATTTCAGCTGATGAATAACGAATGACAGAATAAAATTAAAAAAATGAAGATTTACATACCCCCTTCAAATTTTTAAATAAAAAGAACTTAATAAATTAGAAAATTGTTTTCTTTTCTTTTTAGTCGATACGTTTTATTATTTTGTAGATCACTAAATTTCTTTATTAAAAAAGACTTTTTATACAACATGGCGTGAACTTCCGGTTGAAGCACGCGGGAATAAAATGAATGAGTGAGCATTTCATTAGTTTGTCGCTGTCGATCGAAACTCATTTCCGGTGCGGCAAAGATTCGTACCGCCATTTTGTGGGTCGACGTACTTGACTTCCGTCATCGACCAATACAGTTTTTAGCAGGAGGTTTTTGTTGATCTTTCTGTCCGCTTTTTGGAATTGATTAGAGCAGCAACATGACCCTACACGCTCATACATATTTATTGTATGACACATATAGGCACATATTTACACGTACATACATACATACATATATATATATATATATATATATATATATATATATATATATATATATATATATATATATATATATATAATGCATGACTCTTTGTAAAACGAAGAAAGCACTCTTTGACGGTTGATATTGTTCATATAAACAGTAAGATTTCCATTCCTCGTAGCTTGTGCTGAAAGCGTAGTGGGTAAAAGCTGTGACTTTCGAAAAGAACGCGCGGGTTTCACTCTCAGCCTGGATCAGTTGTTTCTCTAGTTATACTGAAGAACTGTAATACAGCGAAAATCTCTATTTGTGGATTTATATATATATATATATATATATATATATATATATATATAGTTAGATTTATTTATAGATACAATAGTGTATATATATAGTATACATTTTTATTTACACACACATTATTATTTACATATGTAACCAATAATGTTTGTATAAATAAAATTTGGTAAAAACGTATTGTAGTATCCATATTTTGGGAGGCTCTTGGGAGGCTCTGCGCATGCGTCAGATTCATTCATAAAAAAAGTCGTAGTGGGTGATTCAAACATGCGCATGCGCAGAGGAAACAGAATGAGAACAAACACGCTAAAACAAAAAGTGGGCATTTTTAACAGTTAAGTTACTATCGCTGAAAATAAACACGCTAAAAGTGAAGAAAACGAAAGGTTTTAAGAATAAAAAGAACTGAAAATGAAAACAAACACGAAAAGAACCCGTGTTTTTCTTATCTAAAACAAAAAATGAAACACGTTTTTTTACCTACAAACTGAATTGTGTACGCATGCGCATGTTTGAATCACTCACTACGACTTTTTTATGAATGAATCTGACGCATGCGCAGAGCCTCCCAAGAGCCTCCCAAAATATGGATACTACAATACGCTTTTACCAAATTTATACTAAAAACGACTCTACTTGTTATTGAGCACTTTGTATAAACACTGGAGTTTCAGTGGATTAACACTTAGGAAACAATAATAATACATGTACTATATATACACACACACATATATATATATATATATATATATATGTGTGTGTATATATATATATGTGTGTGTGTATGTTTGTGTTGTGTAGAATAGAGGGGGAGAATATCTTAGCGTATATTGTACACATTACTGGAAAATCTGTTTCATGCGTGAATATCTATACTTATTCGAAATTAATTTTGCCATATACACACACACACACTTTTCAGCCTCTAGAGACAGTGTATTCTCCCTGTGATGATGCTTAAGCTGGGAGTCTATTATGAAGCGACGGTTGCATAATTACTAACTGCACCTTATTTGAAGCGGAATTACTTGAGTTGAGTGGCAAAGATAAATCCAGGACGACTGGAAAAAATGTCGGGATAAGTAGAAAACGACTGGTGTTATTTCGCGGTCTGCCAGTTGTGGTTTACTCTGCTGCCACATTCAACTGCCGGACTTTAGCAATCGAGCCAACGCCCAACGTGCCCCAACCAACGCAATCTGCTCTTCTGCATGATGTCCGCGCGGCTTTTCAAGTTGACTTGTGCGAGTAGAGGCACAAAAGTTATGCTTTGTTCAGGTCTCACCAAACAGATCTATCTGACCATTCTTATTACGGTGTAGTTTCTGTAGTGTGCTCAACATATTATTTCAAATTGAAGCGTAACTGATCGACCAACTGTTGGACAGAGCTTCTAAAAATAAACTTTTATTTATTTATACTGAACATAGTGTAGTATCTGTGCCCACATTTAAGCCCGTCTCTTCTGATACCTGCCAAATTCAAGAGAGCGATGCTGAAATGGCAAGTCAATGTTTAAAATAACCCTGACCGTCGAAAGGCGTCGGTCACTCCACATTAACCCGACTTTGTGCCATATCTTATTTAAGTGATGCATATGGTGATAGGTAATTAAAAGGATTGGATTACGTAAAGACACAGAGGATAGAGAGAAAAACAGAAAGAGAGAGAGAGAAAAACAGAGAAAGAGAGAGAAAGAGAAGAGTGAAAGAAAAAAGAGCGAGAGATTGTGAAAAAAATAGAGAGGGGAAGATAGGACAAAGAGGAAGATAGATATAAAGATGTTCTAATTCGTATCTTTAAAAAAGATATTGTTTAACCACCTGCCATGCGGAAAGGTTAGACAGAAAGTCTATAATGTGAATGAAGCTCTCCAAAAAGGCACTTATCGATAGCGACAATTTTTATTTCGCAAATCAGGGTGTTTCATTTCACAGGCAATAAACCCATTCACCGCTAAAAATGAGCAGATAAAGAGAATGAATTCTCGCCCCCGCCCCTGGCAAGAGAGGTTATGCCTTGGAGAATGGGCTCTCGAGACAGAAAAGATAATACATTTGGATTCTGCGATGACTTCAGCATCTTTAATAATGTAAAGAGTTCGAGTCTCGAAATATTTGATTTATTATTCCTCTTACAAAATGATTATGACCAAAAGCAATGTTATTCCAACGAGAAACTTGTTAACGCGGAGCTATTAAAAAATGTATAATTTTAAGCACGTGCTTGTTTACGTCAGTTGGAAATACACCGAGGTGATCTCATTAATATCAGTAAATAATGGAATCAAAAGTAATTAGATCAATAAGAGATGTTTTAAGTAACTCTTTCCTAGATTAACCACTACTTATATATATATATATATATATATATATATATATATATATATATATATAGCATTACCCGTTCTTTCGGGGTACCTGGTAAGATCCAACAAGGATGACAAACAACAGAACGTATATGGAAAACTTTAGTTTTCTTTATTTCCCATCACCCGATTGTTTATGCCGGCTACACACAGAGATATAAAGAAATCTTTTGACATATTTGTGTCTCATGAAAGTCTTTTTCTTGCTGAGGTCACAGACTTGGTTTCCGCCAGAAACTCGTCCATATATAAATCCGATTGGAAAGCAATTTGCTTTGCATTGTCTACCCGAGCGTGAACTGAAGCAATTGTTCCACAAGCACTTCCAATTGTCTGTTTGAGTAATTACAACTCAGGGGATTCTTCTCGGTACCAACTTGCTTATCAGTCGCATTTTTAGTCAGCGAACAGGAAAGCCTAACAGCAAGACGGGCTTGGGTACCATAGCCAATAAAGCTTCATCGGTGCCATAAACATCGGTAAACTCCCATTCTTCCGGTACACTGATACTCCGATCACCAAGCGGTCCGGCTCTGCGCGTTTCTGAAACCGCCGCCTTTCAATCTCGCTTGCACTGCGGAACCTTCTCCTTTTTAACAGTTATCAAGTCGCTTTCTTTATTTCTCGACGTCACACACACATACACACACACACACACATATATATATATATATATATATATATATATATATATATATATATATAAATATAAAATAAGTAAATAACTGAAGTTCATTTCAAGGTTAATATTGAATTGGAAAGCATAAATGATTAGCTGTAGGCAGCTTGTATCAGTAAGCAGAACAGGAAGATGTGTCAATTCAATTTGTGCGTTTACGATGGAAATTTCTTTTTCAAACTTAAGCATGGATTTTTAAATCTATCCCTGAAGATGTCATTAGGTGAAAATTTTTGCAATGTCGATGCAAGCAATTTATAATATTATTCTTTCAACTACTGATGTAAATCATTTTACGTTCTCTCAACAGATGTTTACGATTAAATTCTCGCTGACTAACTTACCAAGTGACCCATATATTACTAGATTTCTCTCTATCACTTTTTTCTCTCGCTGTATTTTTTCAACGACTCTCATGTTTTAATGTCTTTGTGAGAATTTAGAGAAAGATATACTCTCTATGTTCAGCTAATTTACATACTGTGTTCGTGCACACCATAAACACGTATGCAAATTACACAACAAAATAGCAGGACTCTGTCTTATCAACACACACACACACACATATATAAATATATATATATATGTGGAGAAGTAAAAATAACCATGTTTATTATGAGCACATTGCTGAATTATTTTTCCAAAATATTGTTTTATATATATATATATATATATATATATATATATATATATATAAATGATGAGAATAAAAATTGGATAAAATGCAATATTTATTAAATTATCAATTGTTCAAACAAGGGTTATATAAAAATGTATTGCCTTAATCCATGGATTTCCAAAGATCTGCTCTGATCACCAGAGGACGTTTCGACTGATAAATCAGTAAAATTTACTGTAATGCTAACATTTGAAAATATAAAAAATATAAAAGCTATACCAAATGTGAACAATTCAAAAAATGTTAAATATGCAAAGAACATCGTTATATATATATATATACATACATACACATATACATATATATATATACATATACATATATATATACATATATACATATACATATATATACATATGTATATATATGTATATATATATGTATATGTGTATATATATGTGTATGTATATATATGTATATATATATATATATATATATATGTATATATATATATAATTTGTGTTTGCAGAGGTGTGAGAAAATACGATGGTCAATAATCGTCGCTTATTTTTTTCTTATTATAACCTTCCTATCTGCAAAAGCATTGCTCATGTGAAGGAAAGTAAACGTTCTGGGAAAATCCCAGCTGCAGATCGAATTATTTAAGGAAATTAACATTAATCAGGCTTTAAAAAAACAGAACATAACATGTTTATCTCTTTACCGACAGCCCAATACATCATAACTATATATTTGTTGGTAGTTTTTTTAAGTATAAAAAATGAATTCATGTCCAAGGTCCGCTTTTAATTGGCTTAAATAAACGATGAGCTGAAAGCAGCTTGGATCAATTAGCCGGTAAAAAAATGGTGTTCACAAATAAACAAATATATATCGAACCTATGAGACAAGACATGAACGGAAACAATATATCAGCCAAACAATGGGAGTAAAAATATCAATACAGCCGACCATCTTGGTGTAGTGTTAATAATCACCTCATAAATAGTAAGGAATACAAAATATTCCAGATTTCTGAAATTAAAAAAAAATTTTTTCGAAAGGTTTACGAGTTTAAATTCGACAGTTTATAGATTGGTAGATTGACATGGTCGCTTAGTGGGTTACGACGCGGACTGGAGACCTGTATGTGCCGGGTTCGAATTCAACAGAAACACATTGTGTCTAATCTCTTGGAGAGGTAAAGCCTACTAACGCCTGCAGTAGCACCTCTGTATGGACCTGAACCATCACTACTATGTTCACCAATAATCTATGTGGCATATTTCTACCTAATTTTGTAAACATGGGTTTAGTCGTTTACGAGTATATCTCTATTATTATACTAAATGTGCGTTAATTAATTGTTGTTTCTCCTCTATGGCTTTTTTCTATATACTATAATCACACAGTATGGCATACTCACGTTGACACACCAGTTACCGTTAGATCACCGAAGTGGAGACTGGCCAGTACCAGATGGATGACCATTTGGTAATACTAAGCACTTTATGTTATCTTATGATGACCGATATATATATATATGTATATGCAACCTGGGACCGCTTGGGAATTTGACATACTCTATAAACTTCTTCTTTTGGAAAAAGTCAGCATATCCCGAGCAGTACTAAATACAACACCAGGTATTACCGGTTCGTTCCTTTTATAATCACACAAAATACCTGCCAAAATGTATCTTAGTCTGAGATTCAGTTTTATTTGAAAATATGTTTTAATTCTTCGAATTAATCGTAATTAGTAATTAACTGAAAAGGTCTCTCATCTCTCTCTTAGCTTTGTTGCACCTTCTTACTATATATAGGTTCAACCAATATCGAATATTTTTCATCTCTCTGTGAGCACTTTGAGAAAGAGTCACGCTTTCTCTAAATTCTCGCAGAGACATTGCGAAATACAAAAGAGCTAATTTTCATATTTCTCAGTTGATATTAGTACTGTTTTCTACATTTTTAACATATGGAATCGGCTGTCTTTATTAGGTTCTCTTGTGATCAGAGGTTGTTTTCTATACATAAGCGTTATGTCAGTGGGAGTTTGGTAGCGTAGAGGTAAACTTCTTCATTGTTTCTCATAGTTGCAAGTGATCTGAAGATCGTGTTTCGAATCTCAGCGTAAACACACTTGTCACGTCTAACCGCACTGAAAAACCGTGATACGACGAAACAATTCTCTGTGCATGACACACACTTACATATATATATATATATATATGTGGGGGGTGTATTTATATATGTATATACTAACATGCCAACACACCTCTCAACCAAAACATAATCAAATGATATACGTGTATGAAATAGATAGAGGATTATAGAATGAATGAGCGAAGGTTCGGTTTTTCATAATTGTTGTACTTCTTGTGTTATCCTGTTTACTTTATAGCCGGATTAGACACGAGCTGATGCTAACAATATACCTGTATTTATTTAATAATAGACAAATGGTCGGAATGATGCCAGGTGAAAATGGAAGAATTTAAGGAACTCCTAAAATTAACAGAGATAAAACAGTAAAAACAGAAAGTGTTTCTTTTACTGACATCTAAAAAAGCATAATTATGTTTTTTTAATACATATATATATATATATATATATATATATATATATATATATTTATATATATGCAAATATTGAATTCCAGCACAAAGTTTATTTTTAATCGGAAGAAAATAAAGGGTGGCTTTGATTAATTAGTGATTAAACAATCATATGTTCAAAGTAAAAGAACATATCTCACGAATCCGTATGTAGTAGATACCAGTTCAAAGTTAAGCGTGAATTGTCAATTTCACATCTGAAGGGGTTATTAAGTTGAACCTTTTAGTGTCGATATAAGCCATAAATAGTAGTTGATCACCTGCAATGCGTTGGGTAGGTATTTGTTATATATATTGTTGCGTTCCAACAAACATAACGTCTACAGATTGCTAGCATTATACTATTAGCATAATACATTTCGACCCACGGCTTTCGACGTTCATCTAGTTGACAATCTGGGAACCATTTGTCTAGATAAAGGGTATCTTCCTAGCTACTCTCTGTTTTGAATGATGAAGTCATCATTTTGTACGGTTATGCCAGTCGTTGATTTTTATGGATAGCGTCATCAAATGTGCACAGGGACAAACAAGATAAGCAAACAAGATAACAAACAAACAAAATCCACATATTTTTAGTAGCATGTAGATATATAATGCAATAGCGAGACCATTAGAGAAGTGGATACATTTAACTACTTGGGTTGTAATATTACGTGGGATAATAAAAGTGACGCGGAAATCAAAAAAAACGAATCGCAATGACAAAATCTGCTTTCCATAGCATGGAGAGCATATTTCAAAACAGAAACATAAAAATGCACACAAAAATCAGAATCTTGAAGGCGTACATATGCTCAATCCTACTTTACGGTTGCGAATGTTGGACATTGTCGAAAGTGGCTGAAAGTCGTTTAGAAGCAGCGGAGATATGATTTATAAGAAGAATTCTACGAATCTCATGAACAGAAACGAAGTAAAACGAAGAAGTCATGCGTAAGGCTGACTACAACAGGTCGCTTCTCAATACTGTCTACGCCAGACAGTTTACGTTGTTCGGCCATATAATGCGGGTGGACGACTTGGAGAAAAGCTTGATGTTAGGAAAAATCGACGGCAAAAAGAGTAGAGGGAGACAGCGTACCAAGTTCACAGATGGCCTTAAAAGGGTCACTGGATTCACGACTCTAGATCTCACAAGAAAGACCGAACGCAAAGAAGAATGGAGAGCCATGATCATCGATGTCTTAAGAAGAAAAAGAAGAATATATATAAAACAGCAGCAGTCCTCAGTTACGTCTGCTGATACCTTCAAGCAAACATACGCACATGCTTACGAAGCTCTCTTGCGATGCTATTATAAACCCTCTTTCTTTCTTCCCCACTTTTCTGCCTCTCTATCTCTTTAACCCTTTCTCTTCCCCCTTCTCTCTTTTCCTTCCTCTCTCTATCTCTCTGGAATTCAGTGCATATCTACAGAACATTACTAAAATCAACGAAACTTGGTACACCTAGTTTTCGTTTTTTTCTAAGCATGCACGTGTTAATACATCTAAAAATAAACGGTGTATACACATATAATATTACAACATAATATAATATATTACATATATAATCTTCAGTATTTACTTTTAAAAAAAATGCCAAATGCATGAGTAGAACTAAGGAGTAGTATGAAACTATACTCAATGAAAGTGATCTACACACAGACGTTTATGTTTCATTCTCGGGGGAAATCATCAGGCTAATTGTAATTGCCCCCCAGTAATGAAACATAAACGTTTCTGCGAAGTGTATTTGCCATAGGTATATTTTCATACTATATATATATATATATATATATATATATATATATATATATATATATATATATATATATGCGAGAGGGAGAGAGAGATGAGTGCTCGGTGGTCTGGATCTTTTTAGCCTCTCCTTTCATACCACATTAACCTTCCGATAGGCAAAGAGGCGATCTCATACCAAAAACAAATTAAACAGTGTTTATTTATAACAAATTGTGTGTCAGAAAACTCAGATCAAGATATAATTATTGAAGGAACTCAAAAAGATTAACCACGATAAAAATGAACACGAGCATAAAATGTTTATCTTTAACTTTACTGCGAACCAAAGTTAAAGCCCAATTATATTTTCAATAAAATTTATCAAAATAATATAACATGAAATTTGAGTCCAAGGTTCATGATAATTGGCTAAAATACACGATGAACAGAACGCACATAGGGGTTAATGAGTCGTTATTTTTAAGTTGGAAACATAAACGCTATATTTATTTATTTTAATGATTAATTAAAATGAACACTTTAATAAAAAAAAAAATTATTTTGAATAAACGAAATCGAAACATATCCGTTCATTAGACGCTTTTTAAAAAATTTCTGTTAAAAAGAGCGAGGATAAAGTTAGTATAAGAGGCATCCCGCCTTGCGTGATTTTAGATGTTATTGAGTGGTTACTTTTGTGGGTGGAGTTTTACTATTTCATGAATGATTTTTGTACAGAAATTGTACGTACCTGATCTAACTTTTCTTAAATCACGTGCCCTCAAGTTGAGCTGACTTCCGAAAAGACCCGTAACGATTAATAATGGATGCAAAACGTATTCCTCGATGTTCCTGACTTTCACAAAAGGTGTAATTGGACAAATAAAAATTTATGATACTTTTCCTATATGTTGTTGTGGAACAAGATGCATGAAAGAGTTAAGAAAACAGAAGAAAAAGAAAATGCAACCATTAATTAAATAAGAAAAAATCTGTTCGAAACTCGAAGAATAATGAAATGTCAGAAACTGGGTAGACTGGACTTTTCCTTTCATTGCGTTTTGTGCCACGAACCTTTATTTTGAATTTGTTTTATTAACAAGGTGCATTCCTTCCTAAATTTCACCCGAAATCTGTTTGCTATTTCGTATTCTTAAAATCGGCTATAGCTTCCATAACCTATTTAACTTTTAAAATCTGCGACATTCGTATCAGCCGATTCTGGTAAAATGTGGTTCCATACGTTACACGTGTGTCATCGTTCCTCAGACGTCATTTTAAAAATCTCTGGAGAAGTTTTTTTTGTCGAGATCTTGCTTGTAAACAAACAGACAAATAAACAGAAAAATATTTGTTTGTATCTTTGTGATTATGGATTTTTAGAAGTCTAGGACATAAGTCAAGGAGTTTAGGTTATTTTGAGATTCTGAGTTCAATCCTGACCAAAGGCATCAAACGTAAGCGTTACACATCGAAAATACTATTTCAAAACTCAAGATAGACAGACAAACCAAAGTTTTATTTCAAAAATCAAGATGACCAAAGTAACGGGAATTCTATTTTAAAACTCATGACGGACAGACCAACGAAAATGTTATTTGAAAACTAAATATGAATAGACTAAAAAAAAAAGCTATTTCAAAACTCAAGATGGCTAGACCAACGAAAATGCTATTTAAAAATTAACCGTAACAGAATAATAAAAGTATTTTTCGCCCGTAAACTTCAGCGTGATATACCGACGGACGGAACCTCATATAAGGAATACGTGGACGCATGTAAAAACGAGCAAACAAAACATGATAGAAAATAAGTAAAAAAAACATCTCAGCGTATGTATAAATGTCAATATGGCCGACCAGCTTGACATTAGCGATAATAACCGCCCGATATAGAAATAACTCATTCCTTTTGTGAGGGAGCACGAAACTCTCCTGGCGTTTTCAAAGATGTTTTTATTTCGATTCATCAAGGTCGAAAGTTTATCATTACTTTTGTATTAGGGGGATTTTTCTATGTTCGTTCTTTATTGGGTTGATTACACTTAGATCCTTCTCTTCTCTAATTTCTTCAGAACTTTAGTTGTTTCTGGAGTCCTTTTCTCCTTGTAACTTTGCTTATTGCTTGGCATGCCTTATTGGTGTGCTTCTTGATAAAAAAAACAACCGATAATGTTTAATAAGTATAGTCTTCATGTTAAGTGTATATACATATGCGCGTTGCATCGAGAGTTATATAGAGAAAGAAAAGGTAAGTGGACTTGCATTTACCAACCCCATCTATAGGGATGAGAAACGCCATCGGCTAGTATTCAACTATTTCTCTACACATCCATATCGTCTGTATATATCTCATGTGCTTTTTTTAGTCCATTCTATATTTATAGACAGGTGGCCACCACGACTGCCGGGGGGGGGGCAGGGGGTGCTCAAGTCCCCTCACTTTTGACTTTGGCCCCCGCACTTTGCGGTCATCAATAATTAAGTTGATATGCATGTGTTTAACCGCCCCCCCCACACTTTTTAGGAGAACCCCCCACTTTTATAACTGTCCCGCCGGCCCTGCTGCTCACCGTTGTTTCCACAAGGTTACAATTTTCACTTCAATATTTCACACACCCACGAACCTGTAAACAGCTACTGTAGGTCGGCCAGCATCATATTTCGAAACAATCCAAAAGATACTGATATGGCGAAAACTGTGTGAATATAGTGGTTACATTACTTAATGTATGAGCTTGTAAATGTATAACCTTCCGAGAAGGCAATTTTTAAATGTTTCACTAATAAAACATTTTTATATACATGTACGACTTTAGGAAGATAAAAAGAGAGAGCCATAAGTGGAATGAGGGCACCATCCCAACCTGAACCCATTGGCAGCAGTTGAGTTTTTCCTGACACGTCTTAATTATTTGTTGTATCACTACCTTTATTATATGCCAACTACCCCGTGAGTCCTTGACCGTGCGTTATTTTTCATACCAAGTTGAAGATACGTCATCGACAATCAGTCAGACATAGTCTAGTCCATTTTAGTTAGGTGAACTTTTTCTGTCGGACTGAGGTATGGTTCTGTGCAGTTCTAGGAAGCCTACCTTCACAGTCTCTTTCAGAAGGGATTAGTTTATTGTTAATCGCCTGAAGCGCCCTTGCCGGGAAATGCCGAAGGAGCTGCTCAGACATTTTTTTTTAGGTCAGAGTGATTCGCTTCTTCCCAGCTGGCTTTTCAACTTCTACCTTCCGACCTTGGGGCACTTCTTCCTGCGTGTGGAAGGAACTCATACTAAACTACCCACGATCTGACGTAATCATAATTACTCATTTGAAACCAGCTGTTCGGTTTCATCGAGCTCAAATATTTATTACGCCCAAAATATCCGGGTGGACGGTCGTAGTCATTCTAATCAGTAGATAATGTGGTCTACCACTGATAATGACGTCATTGTCGAGGAAGTCGAGCAGTTCAAGTATCTTGGCTCAACCTTTACAGCTACTGGACAGGGTAAAGCTATTATTGCAATCCGTACTGATCGTGCTCGCACAGCCTTCTCCCATCTCCAAAGTAGATCGTGGTCTCCACATGAGATAAAACTCTAAAAGAAATTGAAGATATTCCAAGCACTGATACGCGCAATATTGCTGTACAGTTGCAAGACCTGACCCTTACGTAAAGAAGATTTTCACACACTCGAGGTTTTTTACATGCATTGCCTTCAGCGCGTCATATGCATCCGTCTCTTCGACCATATTCCCAAACCGCATCATCCATGCCAGATGCAACGTCACCAGCATCACAGAGACTACGCTGGTTTGGTTACGTGATTCGACCTTCTAAGGAAGAATGTATCCACAAGTTGGTAGCCCCAATCGCACCCGAGGGTGCTATTCTTACACTCATAATTATCACACAATGGTTAATGGTATCTTATATAGGAAATATACTTACTATCGCATTTATTTTTTTCATGAAAATCTCTCCAACAAGGCATGAAGCCACTTGATATAAGGAGCTAAAAAGATTACCACTTTAAGGTAAAAAATTAGCAGCGATACGTGTTATATAGTTATATTCCGACACAGAAAACAGCAATTCTTCCCCCTTTGTCATGACATTGATCATGAAATGTGAGGACTAAAAGACAAAATAAGGGAAGCGAGAGTGACGAGGTTGTCCAACGTAAACCAAGGTCCATTTTCTATTCTCCTAAGTTTGAGAATCAGTCTCATATTTTTGTCGTATTCTTGTAAACAAAGGAATATAAAAACAAAAAATGAAAAATAAAAACTAGTAAAAACGAACAATAAATTTCGACAGGGGAAAATTGTCAATATGGCTGACCACAATGACTTTAGCCCTCGGAGGCTCTTGATACAAAAAGTGCACACTCTTTTGCGAGAAACACGGAAATATTCCGAAAGGTGTGTTTATACTGATCCACAAAATTTAAAAAAATATTGTAACAGATTTTCAGATGCCGTTTGTTGCCGTGGTTCGGTTGAAAGGTAATTTTGGATTTGTGATTTGGTCAGGGGGTCGCCATTCTTAACGTTTTCAGGTGGCAAGTGAATATTGTCACGAAATCCTTAGACGAAGTGGCAATTGAAATTCGTTCAGAACCGCCTCCCGCTAAGAATATATATATATATATATATATATATATATATATATATAATTTAAAAAGATGCATAAGGAGAATAAAGAATTTACGTTCTAAAAACCAATGATATAATATTCATTCAAACGCTCTTTTATAGAGTGTTCAATGTCATAAATACATAATATAGTAGAGTTGAGACAATTCTGAAACTCAACACTCTCCCTAAATGTCTATATATTCTTTCGGATGGCTTCTGCTACTGCTTAGGTTTTTAAGAAGAAGAGGTAGAAGAAGAAGAAGAAGAAGAAGAACTAAACAACAGAAGCAACCTCTGATGATTGTCTCCTTGGGATATAAAGCACGGTTTACTGTTGAGACAAGTGTTTTAGTGGTAGCTTTAAGGATTTTATAGAGAGAAAGCTTCATAACAATAAATGTTTGTTCTAAATATTTCGCAGTTTTAATTTAGAAAATCATATATCTATGGAAATGTATTCGCCATGCATGCCAAACGCGATGCCACGCTACATACATTTTAAAAAATATCGTTTATTTTTCAAAATTCACTTACATTTTCAAAGTCTATTTTATTACTCAATTTGAATTCAAATGGAAAAGGATGTTAGGAATTTATTAACACACTTATGACGACCAGAAACACCATGAAATGATGTGTTAAACCACACACACACACACACACACACACATATATATATATATATATATATAAGGTATGTGTATATGTTTCGATATTTCTATGTATAGGATTTACTCCTGAACTAATTAACCTATCATAGATTTTTACATATAGCTAATGTGTTAAAGATGTGGTCAAACCCTCTCGTGAAATTCATATTTTGTAAAACTTTACTAATATTCACAAAAGCTCAGTTTCTTTGAATTATTTCAAAGAGTTTTTATAGTTCTAATATGGGATTTGATCCATACTCATTAACCATAACTAAGCACGATTCCTTAAATGTTATTTTTTCTTAAGACGCCTTGAGCTTAAGCTTTAAATTTTAGATATTTTTTACACTCAAAATCATTAATTAAAATTGGAATGCGATTTCGAGACGAAGGGTTTTGTAGCATATTATGTTAGGGACATAGTGGTGAAAAACTGTCTTGTTCGAGGACTTAATTTTACTTTTTGTAGTATCTATGTATGCGTATATATATATATATATATATATATATATATATATATATATATATATATATTACTTCAGTCGAAGTTCTCAGAAATCAAGGTGCCCTTCCTGGGGGTAACACTTGATATCTATATGAGATACATAGACATTCGAATATTCCATTAAAGTTCTTTTTTACTTGTAAAACGTTGAGTTAGTAAACAAGTGAAGAAGAGTAATCTCCCTCTCCTCAATTGACCAGTTAATAATGTTATAGCATATATGTGTTGTAATCTCTTGGTCTTACCGGATTCCAGGACAAGAATTAAATTCATCTAGTCTGATGGAGTATCCAGCTAAGTGCTGTTACTTGAAGTGACGTCACTTGGTGAAGGTGCACCTTTCCTTGTAGTAGCCAGTCTATAGCCGTGTCGAGGGGATCTTTTTTGGGCTTCGAATACTATGTTATTTTAAATATTTGGTCAGAATTTACTCGTAGGGTAAAGTATCCTCATGTCAGGTTGTTCTGACACACCCTTCTACAGAAAGACCGAAGACACTTGAGGATAGTATCTAGTAGGTAATTCTCTCTTTTAAAAAGTTATCTTATTGTCTTTGCTGGGGATGGGACATCCTACTGAATGCCAGACATTCACCCTCTATTTCAGACACTCCAGCCGAGAGATCTTTTAAAATATTCTAACCGTACTCTTAAGTGCAATTCTGGTATCTCTCTTGCACTTCGTTTACCGGGTATATTCGAAAGATAGTTTTTGAAATTCTTTTTCATTAGTCCGGTTGCTCCTATAATTATTGGAATGATGAAGATCTTCCTAAGATTCCAGTTTCTTTTCAGGTCATACATAAGACCTTGGTATTTTGTAATATTTTCCCTTCCAGCTCTGTTTAAGTCAGCATCATTAGGGACGTTGACTTCAACTAGGGTTGCTACTTTCTCCCTTTTGTCTCATATCACTATGTCAGGTTTAACAGCTCCGTTTTCCACATATGTAGTTGTAGGGATTGCATAGTTATAGTGGATGGTGTATAACTTATTTTCTACAGTTCTTTCTGATATATGCTCCCATGACTTGGATATAAGTGTGTGTGTGCGTGTGCGTGTGTGTGTGTGTGATGACAAATGATCTCGTTGTAATGTACGTACATTCATAAAAATTGCGGGGGCAACTGCACCAAATCAATTCAAATATTAAAAAATCTGCATAGAAATGTAACTTATATAGTTTTATTGTTTAGTTTTTGTATTATTATTATAAGTATTAGTAGTAGTAGTAGTAGTAGTAGTAGTATAGTTATTGTACACTGAACGACGCTAACCTAAACTCATAGAAGCTGTACACATTACAAGGTCATAGTCTTTCAATGTATTTGTATTCGTGCGTATTATGTAGGCATATTCATGTGATTATGCATTTTTATACCGGTTTCGTTTTTACATTAAATGCAACTTGATTGACTGTTAATAAATAAATGAATAAAAATGAAAATTCCGGTAAAAATGTTTTCATGTTTACTATATATTTTCAATTAATTAAATTGAAAATAAATAATAAATGAAATAAACTATGGCTGTAAGGAATAAATGATGAGGAAATTAATATAGTAATATAAATAAACGAAGAGCACATATTTAAAGTAAGATATGCTTCATATAAATAAATATTAAAAGCTAATAGCATAAAGGTTATTTGATATTAAAAAAAGAAAGACAATCTATGATTTTATGAATATGAGTAGAAAGATATCACATTTATAAAATGAAAGAAAGAAGTTTACTGACGTCGATATTAGATGGAAAACAAAGAAAAAGGTGATGAAGGAAAACGTAAAAACAAATCGAAGGAGGGAATAAAGAAATATGATGGCTACAAGATAACAGTTAGATAACTTACAATAAAAATGAAAGGGGGAATGAAAAGAATAGCTTTTTGGAGAGAAAATAAGGAAAAAAAGAAAAGACAAAAGAAATGAGTGAAAATAATAAATTAGGAAATACAATTTTTTAAGAAATCACGCAATGAATAAAACAAAAACAGAATAAAGGAAAAACATGATAGTATATGAGAAACAAAAGATTAAAAGAAATTTTATTATAACTAGTTTTCGAACGAAATACAGAAAAGGAAAGAAAGAGCACAAAAAGGATAATGGCAAAACAATATATTTATAAGAAACAATGAAATAAAGAAAGAGCGAAAAAGAATAATTGGCCGTCGTATGAAAGACAGAAAAGAAAGACGGGAAAGCAATAATAAAAAAAACAATATATTTATAAGAACGTATGAAAGAAATAAAATGAGCACTTTTAAGGAAAATATAGAATTAATATAATGAAAAACAATACATATTATGATAAAATATTAAAGTAAAAGAAAAGAATAAACAGAATAACTGTTTTACGAAGGAGGAAAAAAGAAGAAAACATGAATAAAACATGATATTTTATAAGATAGAAAAAAAATAGCACCAAATGAAAAAAGAATAACTGTTTTGATGAGGAAAATAAGAAAAGAAAAAAGTAAAAGAAAAAGATTAGGGAAGAACAATTTATAAAAGAAATGATCGGCAGAAAAATGGAAAGAAAAAATGAATGCTTTCAGTAAGAATGAACGAATGAAAAGATGAAAGCAGAAAAGGGTAATACGTTTTATAAGAAAAAATAAAATATAAACGAATGAAATAAAAAAGATAAAAATAAATGAGAATGATGAAAAACAATACAGTTTATAAAAATGAAAGATAACCAGACGGAAAAGAATATTAACTGCTTTGAAAAGAAAACGTAAAGAAAAGAAAAGATAATGACAAAATAGAACAATAAATTGTGGAAGAAAATAATAAAAGGAAATACTGTTACTGGTTGGAAAGAAAAAAAATTGAAAGAAGATAAATTGCATTTTATAAGAAAGGTAGACACAAGTAACGTTTTTGCGAAATAATGAAAGTAAGAAAAAGAAAAAAAAGAAGAAAAGAAAAAGATATAAGTGTTTTAAGAATGAAAAATAGAAAAGTAAAATGAATGAGAGAAAAACAATATACACTATGAGAAAGAGTGAAATAAATAAAAGAGGAAAGCAAAAAGAATAACGGTTTTGCGAAAGTAAAATAAGTTAAGCAAAAAGAAAAGAAAAAGTAATGAAGAAAAATAAAACATTTTAAAACAAACAATAGAAAGAAAGAACAAAAGAAAAATAATTGTTTTGAGAAGGAAATTAAGAAAGTAAATAGAAACTATGAGAAAAAAGTACGAAAGAAAGAATGAGAAAATAATTGTTTTGAGAAAGAAAGAAAAATATATACAAAAGAAAAACAATATAACAGAGAATTAAAGAAAAAAAAGTAAAGAAAAATCTGTTTTAAGACAAAAAGAAAATAACAAACTGGAATGAAATGAGAATGAAAACATTTATCAGAAAGTATGAATAAAAGAAAACATTGTTTGGGGAATCGAAACAAACGAATGATAGAAGAAGGAAGAAAGAAAAAATGAAAGAAAAAAATTAGAAATAAATGAAAGAAGGACAGAAATTAAGACGAAAACTAGTTGCATTTTGATTCTAGTAAGGAATAAAGAGTAAAAAAAGAAAGAAATAAATATGGAAATAAATAAAGAACATTAAATAAAAATATTGAAAAAAGAAGGAAGAAAAATTGTTTTCAGAAAGAAAGAACGAATGAAAACTAAACAATCAATTTTCCTTATGGAAAAAAAAAACAAAGAAAAAAATGTTTGTTTCACGATAACTCACTTTAGTTTACGTTCATCACGATGGTCAAATTCGTAGTCTTTCGTTTGCTTTTAGAGTTAACATAAGAAGCAAAGCAAAATAGAAAAGGCTATTTTTATCATGGAATAATCTCTGCGAAACAACTGATGATCCCTTAACATAGTGTTAGAAATAAACTAATATAATAACTGTAAAAAATAAATTGACTTACATGAGTGATTTTTCACTGGAAGACTTGGGACTATAAGTTTTTTTTTTGTTTGTTTTTTTTAATATAGTTTTAGTGGTTGAGAAACTTCCGAGACGAATGACAAATTTATTTCAACTTCGATTGTTCAATGCAATCGATAAAAAATATGTTTATTATTCTGTCCTTAAGCCAAGGCTTTTCAAAGATTAAAATCTTATCATCAGAGGAATTTTATTATATATATATATATATATATATATATATATATATGCATACGAATTTCGAATATATTTATATATATATATATATATATATATATATATATATATATATATATGCATACGAATTTCGAATCGTCAGTTTAAATAGATAAAAAGTTAATCTTGAATTTCGCTCAGTCACGACGAAATGACCATTATATGATTTCAACGTTTTTTTTACGCTATTACAACTATGTGTGAATGACGGTTTGCATCTCTGCGAAGCTTCTTTATTGTCCCCAAATCAGCATTCTCTATTAAATACCTTTTTTTATTTTTGTTTGTTAGTATGTGTTAGATTATTTCGATTCATCAATGTTTTAATATGAATGGGAAATCGATGGCATAACCTCGGGGTTATATTATGTATGTGTAAAGGAGCCTCTTCATATATGAGTTGCTATTATAATCGAATTAAATTACTGGTCTAATTTATTTTGTAGTCCATTTCTTCTTCCGTGTGTTCTTTGCTTTGTACTGATCATATTTGTTTACCTGTATTTGAGCTGTTGTATTTTGTTACCTAAAAAAGGGTCAACATTCGCAGGATGCCGACGGGATTCCGTATGTTGGCTACCAAGGAATACCCTGCTGATCATAACGCTCATATCTTTCTTCTGAACCCCACGGCTTTTATATTTGTTTGGTATTATTTTACTTTCATGATTTTCTTGGTGTATGTAACAATAAAAAAGGCTTATTTTACCTGTGATTCTGGTACAGGTATAGTGTTTGCCTATCCCATATGTAGAAATAACCGTGCTCTATAACACACAGTGTGTGTGTTAGATGTTTGCATGTTGCAAACTTAGAACTTGTGTAAGCCGACTTACCACTAAGAAAGTCATTAATACAAAAAGAGACTCAACTATACCAGTAGTAAAAAATAAATATGGGACCTGACCTGAAACGTGAAAAAGAAAAGCTGTTGATCATGTAACAGTTTCGGAGATTAAAAACACCGGTTATTAAATCCATGCTATATATATATTAATGCAGGTGTCGTTAACCCTAACTCTAACCCTAATGACGACGGAAAATTGTCTTTTAATGATATTTCTGCGAGTTTTAGTTGTCGCCGTCCAATTGTTCGTATGTTAGTGTCTAACTGATTAAGAAAAGACCCTAGTTCTGTTTGTATTTTTCCGCCAGTGCTTTCGGTCGTCTTTTATCGTATTCACGGTAGACATTATATTACAATAATTGCTATATTTAAAGTGTGACTTTTTGCCCATTTTCTTTTCTTTCTTATATTTATTTGATTATGAGCGTTTTTCTTCAATAGTTCATTGATGTCTATATTTGTATATTTGGGTAGCATTTTCTCTTTGATAGATGTTTGATTAGCATGACTAGAAGAAGTATCTCTCGCCGCCTAACACGCCACCTCATTTCCATCTACCAACATCAAATCGCACACGACATTTCCAAACAAAATAGCCGAAATATATTAAGAAAAAACAATGCTATCTTGCTGTCTCAAATTGTAACCTTCGCCTCCCATTATCGAAGCCGTACTCATTCGAACACGTAAACCCACAACCAACCAAGCTCGATACTAGGGGGAGGGCATATGTTAAAATGTTTTGTTAAATGTTCTTAATCGACTTTCGTAAGTTTAATTTTGCCTGATAATGACCCATGAGAGTCGAAAACGTTTGCAAATATTTCTAGTTCTTGTTCACATTGGCGCACAACATTAGATCGTTGGCGTGCCAACTCGAAAAATTGTTTTAAAAAAGTAGCATACAGGAACTTTCACTTGTGTTTAATCGAACATGAGGGGTATATATATAATATACGCACACACATATATATATATTCTGAAAAAAGAGGCATTAAGTTAACATTTCCTTAATATGTATAATACCTTCAGATGATGTATTAAAAGTGGCTAAGCATTTTGTTCAAGATTTTAATAAATGTAGAAATTTTATTTAGTTCTAAATTGAACAAATTCTCACAGCCGATGCCATTCACTTTTGTTTATACCATTGATGTTGTTCGTTTAAATACATCCTTATTTCCGATAAAAAAGCTCATAACTACTTGTAAATATGTTTTTAACGCAAATAGTACACAACTGTATAGGTTAAAGCTAAAAATTGTTTTGACTAATACCCCAAGTGTATTTGCTCTAAAATAATTTATGTCGATAATACTAATTTGTTTCATGAAATTTATATATATATATATATATATATAATTAAAAATATATATCAATTAAAAATATATATCAATTCGTTTGAATGACTAAAACGAGATTACAGGAGCAAATATTAAACCGAGTTTAAATATAGAAGTTAACTTCGGTGTTGTTCACTCTCCACAAATCTCAACGGAACACCAAATTAGGAATCCTTACTTTTCCTAAACATTCTCCCCCGTCCATCCTCTTAGTCCCTCTCTCTCTCTCTCTCTCTTGTTCAATTAATTTTTCTCTCACATCATTTGTTTATCTCAGTTCTATCGTACCACCATCTTTTCTCGCCGGGCGCGGTTAGTTCCATCGAGTTGAGTTGGCTAGTGATTACCATTCGACGGTCAATTTCGAGGGTGTAATCGAACAGGTACCACGTCGACAAGACCGGTTAATTGCATTTGATTTCGACCGGAATACTGTCCCCTTTCTCATAGCATCGGATCAAAGGTCGTTGAACTGTTTTCCCCATTTCCCCTGCTGCATATAGGTGAAATGTTTATCACGATAGATTTTTATGAAGAAAAATACACTTTGTCGTACAGAGAAAAGTAGGCACACGCGGTTTTATAAATGGTTACATACATACATACATATATATATATATATATATATATATATATATATATATATATATATATATATATATATATATATATTTAACAAATACAGAAATTCAATGTAACAATCAGTACCGTCGGTTTCAAAGCGTGAGGTTAATCCGGATTATCGTCAGCTGATAAACATTTTAGAAAAACCGGGATTAACCTCCCACTTTGAAACCGACGGTACTGATGTTACATTGAATTTCTGTATTTTATAAATAAATATTTACGCTCTTAATCCTTCGAAATCTCGGATTTCTTTATTAATCGAGCACTCTGCTGGGTTTTTCCTGCCCTACCACACAGTACTCATATATATATATATATATATATATATATATATATATAGGGATCGACTAATAAATATCTCTATCACGTATATCTCTATTTATTTATTATTACATGATTTGCTTTGTTTATCGAGGTTGTACAAAAGTGTCACACACCTTAATACCTGTATGTAATAGTGCTCAATTAGAGTCATACATTTATTTACTCTTTATAAATGTATATTGATATAAATGTTCTTATGTATGTATGTATATATATATATATATAGATGTGTGTGTATGAAAAGTGTTCATCATGGTAGGTTTTATAAAACAAAATACAGGTTGTATGGTCATAACTTAATGTCAGGTTCTGATGTCAGAACTGTGTTCATGCCGGATGTAAATTATCTAGCAAATTGCCTCAGTTAATAAAGGGTTCCTTTTCTTAAAACAATGACAGAACAGACACTAAACTTTGCTCCTAGTCCGATGGTTGAATGTGTTTAGCTACTTCCCATAAAGCCAAACTTGGAAAGCGGTTCAGTTTATAGTAAAAATCAAATTTCACAAGATGGGGCACTCTAACCAGGCTGCCAGATTGGTCTAGTCGGCTCTGTCGGTATTTTCTTACAGATGATAGGGGCCCAGCCGATAAACAATAAATCTGGACCTATTCGGGAATGAGGTAATTCCTGAAAGAGTGGTTTCGCCGAATAAAAATTAAGGTTGTCCAATTTATTTGCCTTTGTACGAGAGTAAAATTAAACTTAATATATTTGTTAAAGAGTAAAAAATCCAGTTCCCCCAAAAGGGGACACTCTAGGTGAGGAAACATACCGCCACATTTTTCTATATAATATAATTGTAAAGATTTTTTAACTTATTTCAGACAGTTTTTTAACTGAGAAAAGTGTAAATAATTTAATATTTTTTCATGAAATTCTAAAATTGTATAGACATTTTACTTGTGTGGGTACTGTTCTATAATAATAAATAGAAGACCTGTAAATACAACACTTTTCGTCGAGATTTACACCGTGAGAATACTAGGAACACTGCTACATTTGCTAGTATAAATATATCTATATATCTATACTTTGAAGACCCCCAAAACCTATTAAACTGTAGAAGTGAAATAGCACACAACTGCTTACATAGAATAAAATTTACTTTAAGATAACAATACATCATAAATAAATGAATAAACAAATAAATAAATAAATAAAACACCCACCCAAACAACACCTAACAATATAAATACAAGACCGCACGTGTTAAAATAAGGTCACCTATTAATGACACAACAAAGAAACAAGGATTAATCACCCCTAAACAAAACAGAACAAAAGAATATAAAGTAAAATCTACCGAACCTTTGTTAGAAACTCTACTCTTGGCGAATAGAAACATCAATCTGTTGGTTGGGGAGTAAAAAGAATCTGATTGGTTTACTAGTTAGACTAAACACCACGTGTTAATATAGAAACACCCGGCAACACAAACTCCATACATTTTAACCTGGCAATTTCCTACAGGGATGAAACGCCGAAGCCTCTGTGTAGCTTAATTGCCATAAATATATTTTCATAACTAACTAACTAATATATATATATATATATATATATATATATATATATATATATATATATATATATATATAATGAGAAAGGAAGGATGAGAGTAATCCGACATAATGGAAAATGAACAGGGAAAAAACCAAGAGATTTTTCTTATATATTCATCAACGTTTCGTCTTTATTGTAAGACTTCCTCAGGATGATAATTTGAAGAAAAATGTCATGCAAGTTCATCGAAATTTTTGGTTGACATGATGGAGTGATAAAGTAAAAGTAGTAGCCTGCTGCCTTAATGGTACCCACTCAAAGCTTTGATGTGTGTGTGTGTGTGTGTGTATGCGTGCGTGTGTGATAATAAATGTACATAAATAATTTACAGAAGGATAATATGTCAGATTGTAAGAAGGAACACTTAATACTGAATAACAAGAGAATATTTTATTATATTTATTTTTTAATATAGAATTAAGTCTAGCTTGCTTCCATAGTTTTCCTCAAACACTTCAGTTGTATGTATGAAGCCGCAATATAACAATATTTCGGGAATAGCATCCCTTTCTTAATTGTTTATATTTCTTTAACTCACGCTTCTCTCTGACATGTGCGAATTCTTTATGACTACGAGGCTGTTGATGCTAATGACCGCAGCAATTCATGCGTCGCAACACATAAAATTCTAAACATTGCGTAATAAAAAGTATGTGACCTGTTAAGGTTATATTAATTTAAATATAAATTGGGTTTATTTCATTTCATTTATTTATTGTACACATTAGAGTGTTTATCTTTTTATTTTTATATTTGTTTCTTTTTTCTGTAAGCTTAAGTGCGACACTAATGCAAACAATATATAATGTATGTATATATATATATATATATAATTATTATAATGGCGTATTAGTGGGTTTTCTTTGTTTCACCCTAAAATGAACCACTGTATAGTGTAGGTTTTTTCAAGACACTTTAATCCAATAACTTTTTATCTTTGTGAGTTTTTCTGATGATTTTGTAATGTTGCAGAGACGATATTAATATAAAACTGTCGTTTGGACCGTAAAAAATATATCTCACAGAAATGTTATGTTTTTTGAAAATGTGAAAAAATAAAAATAAAAATAAAAATAATAAAATAAAAACATGGTTATTGGAATATAATATGAACCTGACTTATATATATATATATATATATATATATATATATATATATATATATATATATATATTAATGTTATAAGTAGGTTCATTGTAAAATTCATGTATACTCATAATTTTTTAAATCTACTCCAAAATAATCAGATAAGCAGAAAAATGAATAAACAAAGAAATAACTTAAAATGGCTGTCCATATATTTAACCAAAACTAGAATATTGCAAGTGTCAGTAAGCTGGTTAAATATTTTAGCATGTATTTAGTGTAATTAAAATCTATAAAAAGTCTTGCGTAACAACACGTTGATTAACTCAGTTTGTTATAATACTAGCAGGAAAACTCGATGTTGCTCGGGATTGATTGAGGATCACCAAGTACTTTTTTCACTGGTCTCATAACACCACATTACTCCTTTTGTTTTACTGGCGTTTCTCATCCAGTTTTGCCCCATAATATATTCAAATAAACCTTTAATATTCGAAAATTCTGAGTCTTGTACATATGGTTTAAATTTTATTAAAATCGGATATAAATATTTAGAAGATTTAAGGGGGTATTTTCCCATGGGTCACTTACAGGTGGAGGTACGCACATATTCGGCACATAGAGGGTAACGTGGACATCTTTGACCATTTCCATGATTTTGCCCGGGTGATGTAATACATATGATATATATTTAATCCAAGCATTGTATATCTGAAGTTTTAAGGGAGGTTCAGCCCCCAGAGCTCAGAAGGTACTTCAGGATTCGGGACCACTTGCATTGTCTTCCCCTGAAAATACTATACATATGATTAAAATTTCATACAAAATTATTCCCCTATAGCCTCTTTAGAGGAGGCACTTAGATATTCTGGAACACTTCCATTGTCTTCTTCAAAAATTCTTACATAAGAATACACTTTTAGATGTTATGTAGATTTTCTTAATTTTCTTTCTAAAGGAAACCACAGATATTGAGTTTTATATGTATGGAAAATATAGAGATAGAAGATAGATAAATGATATTTGGACGGAGACCAATTTTTTCATGAATCCTATTCCAGGTAAGAAGATGAAACGTAATAGACGGCGAATGTTATTCCTAATGTTCAGCCATGTTTTATTTCCATCAAAGATCTTTCTTAATTGGTTCTGTGAAATATTTCTTTCATCTTTTTTACTTATAGGTAAGTACCAGTTCTCTTCCTAATGCGTAACTGCGTGTGACGTTGATCAGTGAAGATGAGGCACCAATATAAGCCGGGTTTAAATGTCTCCGTCGACAGTTCCCCCGGGGGAGGGCCGACACAGAACCAGTACATCTGGACGAAAAACACGTGAGTATTCAAATCCTACTCTCAATTTTGACTTTTTCATTTTGCAGGCGTGTTTCTCTTCTATGCCTATCACCAGATCACTATATTGTAAAAAATCGATTAACCTTTTTTTACTATCGTCTTCTTCTGCGTTTATCCCGAACATTGGGGTTCGCACTAGATTTCATCTTCCACCAAACATGGTCAAGATAAAGTTCGGTCGTCTTGAAACTTTGAATATTTGTTTCGGCCTGCCCTAGGCTTTTCCCCAAGGGTCTCCATACTGAGTCCTATTTTCGCGATGGTGCTGTTGTTTTCGCGCAGTACATGTTCCTAGGATCCCAGACATTTTTTGTCTACCATTGGCGTAACGTTGAAACTGTGGCAAATCCCGACACTGATAGAGTTATGTCAGACCGGAAGTCCAACGCAACACAACTAATGGCCAATTTTATTTAAGAGAAGTAAAAGATCTGATACATGTATGTTTAAAAACAGACAATCGATTTTCGGATGAGCAACATATCAGGGTATAACATTCCGCATTCCGCTTGTATTGTGGATAAAATAAGAAATGAAAGTAAGAAAAACAACCCCAGAAGACACATGTGAGAGTACGACATCAGTGTGATTCACGAACACTGGTGCGATGTTAATTAAAAGTTTATCCGATATTAAATATTCGTATAGTATAAATTAATTAAATTTGCTTATATTTCTTATGAAAATTATTTAATGTTTATTTTGTTGAACTTGAAATCTATAAAGATGTTGTTTTCATTTACACTAGATAAATCATTCGAAGTGATAAAAGAATAAGGCTACGATACAGATATACAGAAATCGTCTCTAATGATATCGAGATTTGAATTTCGATTAAAGTATCTTTTACAAATGATATTATTTTTGAATCAGAAATTAAACTTTATTATTGTTTTCTTTAAACGAAACTACATTTATACTTTAGGGTTTATATAAGTGACGAACACGACTATATCTAGAGAATGCAAGTTCTAAATTATTTCCTATCAAATACTACGCTATTTAAAATACATAAATATTCTTTTAAAATTAAATAAAAGAATAAATTACACAGCGCAGATACTCTAGTGTCCAATTGTCTTTCAGTTCTCGTCAGAATGTTTCAATTACATTCCTTTCAAAATATTTTTATACATCTATATTGTTTTCTTTGTCTATTGTTTTG